>RCUC01134923.1:0-46787 GCA_003697995.1 Taxidea taxus jeffersonii
TTCTCGGGGTCCTCTGATAGAGACCCACGTCAGGCTCCATGCTCAGCCAGGCTCCATGCTCAGCGGGACAGTCTGCTTTTTCCTCTCTTTTGCCCCTCCCCCTGCTCGCAAGCTCTCTTTCTCTAACAAATAAAATCTTAAAAACAAACAAACAAACAAACCCACAGGGCATCTGGGTGGCTCAGTCGTTAAGCATCTGCCTTTGGCTCAGGTCAGGTCATGATCCCAGAGTCCTGGGATGGAGCCCCATACTGCACTCCATGCTTGCAGGGAAGCCTGCTTCTCCCTCTCCCACTCCTCCTGCTTGTGTGCTCTCTCTCTCTCTCACTGTTGTCTCTCTGTCAAATAACTAAATAAAATATTTTTTTTTAAAGCACACAAACCTAGTTTCCTAGTAACAGAGTGGAATGGTGGCAGTTGTCAGGGGCTGGGGGAAATAAGGAAACTTAAAGATGGAACTCAAATTTTATACTTTTGACCTATAAGAGTAAGTTCTGAGGATCTAATAACCCACATGGTAACTATAGTTAACAGAGTACTGTAGTTAATACAGTATTGCATACTTTCAAGTTACTGAGAGTCGATCTTAAACATTCACATCACATACACTAAGAACTTAACTGGATGACATAATGATTTATTATCTTGATCTTGATACTCATTCCCCAACATATGTATCAAATCATCAAAATGGACACTCTAAATATATATGTTCATATTTATCAATCAAGTTGAGAGGGGAAAAAGATAAGTCAGGGTATCTTTATGGTATTAGCTCCCCATCACTCCAAGTATTCAAGAGTAATATTCAAGTGATCAAATATTCATAAGTATGCTACACAGGGTGATTGTGCATCTGCTAGAAACTAAAGGAAAACTTTCAGCTTTCTCTCAATCCTAGGGCTCTGACTCTAGTCAAGAATTGCATTAATTTTCCCAGACTGAACATACAATTTCTAACAGTGCCTGTGGAACTGCCCATTTACATCTGAGAAGGACTGGTCATCTAACCTCCTTGGCAACGTTTACCTTTCTTCTCCTGAAAATCAGTATCTTCCAATGCAACCCACACCCACTACACAGGAAACACTGTCATTAGCCTTTGCTGTGAATTAAAAGGACTTGTTGACATGACCACAAAATTACCAATAAACATGTGCATATTCTGATCTGAGCACCCTATGCAGTAGCCTGAATCAGGGTTCCTGCTTTCAGTGAGCTTACAGTTAAGCTGGACAGTCAAGACTAACACATAGGAACCCATAATAAAAGCAGGGGCAGGGGATCAATGATGAATCAGAGGGACCAGCAATATATTAATGAGTTCAGAAGGGAAAGTTGGTCAAAGGTTTCAGAAGCATGCTTGATCTTGCTTTGAAGACTTCAATAGATTTCAGGTAGAAAGGAAAAGAGACCAAACATGAGGTCGCAGAGGTTAGCAAGTATACAGCCTAGTCCATCGGTAGTTATTATTTTTAGTTAAGCAGAGGGTTCACAAGAGATGGGTGACATGCCCGTAGGGACAAAGTAATCCATGAGAAAAATCAAGTGTTACTCTTTCCAGAATACTTTCAAATGTAGAATGCCAGAAATATCTCAAGCTTCCAGAAGTAGTTAGCAAGCCCAGTCATATCAACCTTTTTCAAAAAGGCCAGGCCCACTGGAGATTCTAAATCCAGAAGATACCACCAAACCATCACACGTGGAACCCTGGGCTGGATCTCAAAGTGAGGAGCCCATAACTTCAATCACTGAGCACCTCATACCATTTCAAACCAACACCTGGTCATACAGCACCAGGAGGCCGGATGAAGTGAAGAAGGGAAAAAGATTAAAAAAAAAAAAAAAAAAAAAAAACAGGAGGGGGCGCCTGGATGGCTCGGTGGGTTGAGGCCTCTGCCTTCCGCTCGGGTCATGATCTCAGGGTCCTGGGATCGAGCCCCAGCATTGGGCTCTCTGCTCAGCGGGGAGCCTGCTTCCTCCTCTCTCTCTGCCTGCCTCTCTGCCTACTTGTGATCTGTCTGTCAAATGAATAAATAAAATCTTAAAAAAAAAAAAAACAACAGGAGATAATGCAAACAAACAGTGGGAAGGGGCTGCATAAGACAGAAATGTGCCCCAATGGATACCTCTCGATCTTCACTAATACTTTTAAGTTCTTACAACCTCCTTTGCTCAAAGTCCTTCTAGTCACAGTATCTCTGTTAAGGCTAGTGGTGAGGTATGGAATCAGGCATGGAATTTTTATTGTGAAATTCAGAAAACACCAGCCAGCTTGCCTCTTGGCTTCCTAGGACTATACCACCCCTTTTAAACATGGGGAGTGCACCTCAGAATACAGGGAGCAGGGTAACCTATGACCTGCATGCATGAGATCTAGACTTTCATGTGTGAAATCTTTCTGGACTAAGTCCAGAAAGATAACTCAGTCATTTCAACCTGATGGCTAGCTGGTGAGCAAGTTGAGGTAGGTTAATGTTTTTAATAGTCCATAATCCCATAAAAATTCTCAGTGATCACTGCAAGTACTGTTCCAACTCTGTGGACGGTACCTTCCTGGCATTGTTGCCCAAGATAAAAAGGCTGAGTTGACAAATGCCCACCTTCTAAATTTCATTAGTTTACAATATGAGGAGTGGCGGGCCTTAGGGACTATCCAGTCTAATCTGCTTTACCAGAGGAGGAAATGGAGACCCCAAGAGGGGTCACACTTGCCCAGGGTCAAACAGTTGGGAGATCACAGGCTAAATCCATTCTTGACTCCCAGTCTCATGTACTTGCCTACTGACCTCCTTCTAAAACCAGAAAAACCTGCTAAAGCTAAAACTCTAACTGCCTATTTTTCATTTGTTATAAATATAACCACCAACGTTTTCTACAACTTACTCTCTGCCAGGCACTTCTAGAGGCTCTCTGTAAACTAACTCACTG
Source organism: Taxidea taxus jeffersonii (assembly GCA_003697995.1). Classification (NCBI taxonomy): domain Eukaryota; kingdom Metazoa; phylum Chordata; class Mammalia; order Carnivora; family Mustelidae; genus Taxidea; species Taxidea taxus. Next base: position 2,932 of record RCUC01134923.1, read on the forward strand.
AATCTTCAAAACAACCCAATTGGGCAGGTTCTAATGATTATCCCATTGCACCAAAGGAAAACCACAGGTAGAGAGAGGTCACACAGCCAGGATAGAGCTGGGGCTGTCTGACAGTCTGGCTCCAGGGTCCCCACTATGATTCACTTTGTTATAGTTTTAAAGAATGTCTTTAAGTTATAAAGCAATGGAAGAAAAGGAACAGGCTTTAAGCCACAAATGGCATGGTAACTTGTGTTTGCCAGTGAAACTGGGAGCTAAACCATGAATTCATTAACAGGCAATTTATCTCTTGATTAACATAGTAAGGGAAGGTCTGTATATTTCAAGTTAGTTAACATTTTAAGTATGTTTGAAGTAAAATGGTCATGTGCACATCTCTCAAATTCTGCCACTTGAAATAGACTGGTTTAGAGGGTCTCTTCTGGACATGATACCAAGAAAAGCAAACATGTCATTGCCTATCTCCACCTCTGCTGGGCTTCACTCACACATACAAGGTTTCCTTGTCAAGAAACTACTTTCCCAGTAACTTCTTACACAAGTGAAACTTCAGATTGAGGGGAAAATTAAGGAAAAATCACCTCTGAAGAATAAAAATCCATCTGATTAAAGGGTTCAAAATGAAGATCACTGGAACAAATGCCCAATATTCAATTACATGATGTTTTTGCTTTCCCTCATTTAAAAAATCATGTCAAATCTCATTATCTTGGTTATCCAGGAGAAGTAGTCCAGGAGCAGTAATGGTAGAAATAAGCAAATTACTACTGTGCCAAGATCAAATTAAGGAAAAAATTACAGTTGATTAAGATGCTCTATCATGTAAAGGTACTGGCATTTTACCAGTCACATGTCTTAGTGTCAAGTGTGCAAAAGCCCAGTCAAAATGCAACAGATCTTGGGGTGCCTGGTGGCTCAGTCGGTTAAGCCTCCAACTCTTGATTTTAGCTCAGGTCATGATCTCAGGGTCCTGGGATCAAGCCCTGCAAGGGTTCTGCACTCAGCAGGGAATCTGCTTGGGATTCTGTGTCCCTGTCTCCTTCTACACTACCCCCTACCCCCAACAACAGTGAGCTCATGTGCATTGCTCTCTTTCAAATAAATAAATCTTAAAAAAAAAAAAAAGGCAACAGATCCTAAAAACTCTAAAATCAGAAAAGTAATGCCTTAGATCTGAAATCAATGGAAATTTAGAACCCAAAATAGCAATTACCCAACCTGACCCATCTCTTTGTACCAGTCACATGAAAGAATTATCCTATAGCTTCTCTGTTCAACTAAAGCAATCTAAGTACAAATGTTATTAGACAAAACCTACAGCAATTAGATCCTAGCTTATCAGCAAATTAAAGCATAATAAAATTAGTCAGCCTAGGAGCTGGAGAGTAATTTGGGCTCTACCATCCTCTACCGGAGTTATTTCGCAGTACCATGGTAGCCAAGCCCCAATCATAAAAGGTTTTCCAATATTCATAGCATCCATTTTTCTGCAGAGTATACTTGTCATAAACTCTGACCAAACTTTAAGTTAGAGCTTAAGTACCAACAGAGTATTTACTTTTGAACACGATGACTAATATAAGTATTGTATTCCAGGGTTTGGGGTTTTTTAAAGATTTTATTTATTGGTACACCTGGGTGGTTCAGTTGGTTAAGCATCTGCCTTCCGCTCAGGTCATGACCCCGGAGTGTAGGGATCAAGCACCACATCGTGCTCTCTGCTCAGTGAGGGACCTATTTCTCCCTCTCCCTCTGCCTGCCACTCTGCCTGTCTTTTAGATTTTATTTATTCATTTGACAGAGAGTGAGAGAGAGCACTGAGCTGAGAAAGGGAAAAGCAAGCTCCCCAAGAGCAGAGAGCTCAATCACAGGACCCCAGGATCATGACCTGAGCCAAAGGCAGACACTCACCTGACTGAGACCCAGGCGCCCCTTATTCCAGTTTTAATACCCATTTAGAGTACTTTTCCCTTTCCCATCCAGCATATAGTAAAGGCCATATATCAGAACTCACCTGCCTAATTTCTGCCTAATTTGTCTGAGCCACCACAGAACTTTCTCTGAAAAGTACAATGAGAAAATATTCTAAACTCTTCTGCAGTACTCACATGATTAAAAAGAAAAAAAAGGTGTGAACCCCAAATGAGGCCCCTGATGAAATTTCATCAAGCCTTATTTACCATTTTCCTCTTTAAGTGTTTCTAAACTTAAAGGGCAGGACAGGTGCTTCAAAGGAAAGTCTAATGACACCTGTTACATAACCTGTTCTTGGTTGGCCAGGTTATATGGTTGTTACAAGGAAGAAAGCAGTCCAAAGCAGAACAAACACTAATTCTCTGTTCTCCATTCTGATATGAGCCAGGACATTCCAGTCACATGCCCAGTAGCTACCTGCATGCCTCAGTTTCCCTAACCACTAAACTTGAGGTTTGAGGTGATCCAAGTTCCTATTTAATCAAAGTTAAATGAGCACAATAATCCCACAAAAAGTTCACTGCAGAGTTCATAGTACTGAAATGCTATGTTGTAGAAAGAAATTCCAAGGGTTTTTGCAGTACTCGTTTCTTATCCTCCAAATACTCCAAAGGAGTTAGCTCCGCTGTGAGTGAAGAGGAGGCAAATGCAAAGATGTTTTAAGAATATATGTAAAACCCAAAATTTTTCTAGAAACCTTCTGGGTTATCACGGTACTTGGACTGTCATGTACCATGGACAACCTACAAAACCTAATAAGGACAAGTCTCTGTTTTTGCTGTGGAAACAGGATTTCGCTTTCCCTAGCAGCTTCAGGGCCTAAGAACACAGGATGACAAAGCTTCAGAAAACGAGAGACCCTCTGGGACCACAAATGATGAGGGGTTTGGATTGTTGTCCTTGTTCTGTTTAAGATTTGGTTTTTGTTTTTTCCTTTCTTACCTAGTTGCCGCGGGTCTGCAGGGATTTGTCCAGCCCCAGGCAGGGGTCAAAGAGAGGAAGCTGCGCAAACACAGATGTTGCTGCCTTTCCTCAACCCGTCCTGCTGTAACCAATGGACGCTGTGGGTTCCTAGGGAGGCAGATGGATTGATTCTCTCCTGGAAATCTAATTGGCGTCTGGGAAACCAGAGCTAGGTTTCCAAGGCGGCCTCAGCACCCAGCTTCCGCACAGCCTCGACAGAAAAGGATGCCTCCTTGGCGGAGCACAAGCCCATCATCATGACCCCTAAGGAAACTTTTAGCACGAGAAGGTTAGGGTACCGTTCACCCACATCCCAGGTATTCAAGAGGCAAATGAATCCCTAAGAATAAGATCCGACGGACGCCGACTGCCTCCTCCTAATCAAGTAACTACAGATTCCTTTGAAAACACGAGCAAATATCTCCACAGAAAAGAAGTGAGAGCGCTGGTACCACGAGCTTCGTCTGCTCTCTGGGGGGCCCCAGCCCCACCAAGAACCTTCACGCCTGAGGCGAGACACCAATGGGGAACCAGCGTTCGAGACACCCCCTTCTCCACTGCAAGGGTGCCTTTCCTTGGGGGAAATTTCCCTCCACCCGCCCATGCCGGGACCCTGTAGCGGAGTCGGCGGGGGCTGCAAGGAGAGGGACCGCCGCCTTCTCTGTGCGCTCCCGGCCGCGCTACACGAGCGACCCCACGCTCCGCAGCTGCCGCCGCCGCCGCGCTGGACTGTGCAACCCTTTGCACTTGTTGCTGTCCCCGAGGGACCCGGAGGCGGCGGCCATCCCTCGCGCCACTGAAGCCACAGCAGCACCCACCTGTCCGCCTCGGCTGTCCCTCGCGTCCCCCAGTACCCTGGAGAGAGTATTTCTGGGACAGAGAACTCAGGCGAAGGGAACAAACTTTTCTGCCCTGAGCTACAGGGAGACGCGGGGAATGGAACCCTGAAGAGCACCTACCTGGAGCTAGGGCCGGCACAGCCTCGGCAACCCCAGCGAAGCGCTGCGCCCCGAGCCCTGCGGGAGGGCGTCTGGAACGCGCCCAGGTCCGCAGCCGCCGCCGCCGCCGCCCAGGGCCGGGAAGGCTCTCGCAGAAGCTGCCAACGCCCGGCGGCCGCAAGGCTGGGGCCAACGCGGAGGGGGCGGAGCCGCGGGCGCGCTCCCGGAGCTGGCCCGCTGCGCCCGCAGCTCGGGCCGCCCCCGCTCCCGCCGCGCCTGCCGGCTGCCACTGGATCCCCGCCTGCCCACCTCCCGGCCGCGGCATCACATGGCCAGGCTCGCCCGCCGCCGCGCCCGCCAGGACGCTCCAGGCTCCAGGACGAAACCTGAAGCGTCCCGACCGCGCTGCCTCCGCCAGCCCCTCCCGGCGCGCCTCGGCTGCCGCCCCTCCCCGTCCCAGAGCGCAGAGACGGGCGGAGGCTGGCGCGGCCCTGGGGGCCCGAGGAAGGCGAGGTCGTGTCCCGGTTGCGGCGCCCGCGCTCCCCAGGCCCCCATGGGCCTCGCCTTGGCGCCGTCTGAGGAAACTGGTGGTCTGCCCCTTTCTGAAAGGAGTTGGCTATGCCCGAGGGAGGCTGACCCTGTTCGCAGCTAAAAGCCACCACACCGGTGACAGAACGTGGCCCAAGGGTGACAGAGAAATAAGACGCCCTCTTGATGCTCGAGGTTCTGGGCCCTCTGTCACAGAGCTGTGCGACCTTCCATTCTCTTCGGGCTCGTGCATGCAAGGAGCTCCCCCTGCAAGTCCTCATAACTGAAGACATTTTCAGGAAAACCCTAACCTGTTTTTACAAGGAAAAACAGCATGGGAGGGACTCCCTTACCATCCAGTGCGCTTTTCCGGTTCGACCAATCGTAACCCCAAGCAGAGAAGCTTCTCCGTCAGCCAGGCCTTCAAAAAACAGATTGCAGACCACCTTGAAAGGAGAAATTACCAAAATGACTTTTCTCCAGAGTACCCTGAGTCTCTTTGTTTTTCCTGCGAAGACCTGCCACCCACAGGCCCCGCACAGGGCTGTGGCCCCAGGAAGCTGGCCACCGAGACCACCAGCCAGAAAGGAGCATGCCTACCCAGTCTTCTGCAACACCTCTCCCGCGTCTTGGCTATTTGTGCCTCTCTTCTCAGCCTCACCTTGTCTCACCCACTTGAAGAAGCCAAACAACACCGTCCCGCCTCCGAAGTGCTTAGCCCTGTTCCAAGGCGAAGATCTGGCATTCTGCCTTCATAATTGGGCGCCCCAAACCGGACCGCACTCCTAACCCAAGCTGGAGTCCTTGTCGCTTCTATTTCACAAGGAGATGAACCCTAGGCTTGGCCTCGGGCACTGCCTTTAATAAAAAATTAAAAAAAAAAAAAAAAGTTTCTGCCCATGGCAAGACTTCAAGATACTCAAGATTAAAACAATAATATTCTTGGGGCACCTGGGTGGCTCAGTGGGTTAAAGCCTCTGCCTTCAGCTCAGGTCATGTTCCCAGGGTCCTGGAATAGAGCCCCACATCGGACTCTCTGCCCAGCAGGGAGCCTGCTTCCTCCTCTCTCTCTGCCTGCCTCTCTGCCTACTTGTGATCTCTATCTGTCAAATGAATAAATAAATCTTAAAAGGGGGGGGGACCCCACAGAGCTCCCTTATTAAAACAATCATATTCTTTTCAGAAACAAAAAAAAATTTCCAACCATAAAATGTCTACTGGAGACTAATCAAATCAACCCACCAGACAAAAATGGGTCCCAATTTCTGGTAAGCAAAAACATCAACCTGTTAATAGCCCTTGTTTTTAGTAGTTTTACATCACTAGTGTGGAATCACTTTTTCTTTCTCCTTCCTCCCTTTTTTCATTTATTAGGTCAGATATATAGCAAGAAAAAAGTGAGAAAATGTGGGAGGAGGAACAAGAATTATAAGAAATTACCTAAAACTCTTCCACACTAAAAAGAAACAAGGAAAACTAGTAATTGTGGAATCTTTTCTAACTAAGGACGTATAATCATGCTGTCTGTAGTTTTCTTGCCTTCTCTAGAGCACCAAGCTTGATCAATATTTAAATAAGTACTTGGCTTTCAACTTCTCTAGGTTCAAATATTAAGCAAAGTGTACTCTAGCAACTTTAAAAGAAGCCCGTGAATATATGAGGCAGGTAGGTATCAGGTGTGTAAATAACCCTTTGCATCTCACTGATTCTGCTACTCCAGATACAGGTTACTCTGGACACTCAGCACTTAACTTGGCTAGGGGACAGGGGACGTTCACCCAACAAGAAACCAGGTTAGTAATTCAGTTAGGAATATTCTCACTTCCTGGTAAGTATGATGCCACCGTCCTTCCCAGTTCAGTTCTGTCTTTCCTATATTCAGTCTCCATTCATCCTTAGAGACCTCAGACAGACCTCCTCCATAAACCCTTTCTTTATTGTCCTGGTTTCTGCCAGCCTCTGAACTTGGACAAAGTTTAATGACCTTACCACAGTTGAGCATATGCTTATAGTCACTGTCATATATTGGACTGTTACAGGTTCTTATCCTCTCTTGTAATCCCAAGAAAAAAGACCGTTTTTTATCCTAGTCATCTCCAATCTTAACACAGGGCCCATATGGAGTATTTAATATTTGTATGGAGACTCTAGCTCTGGAGTGGTTTTTTTTTTTAAGATTTTATTTATGGGGCACCTGGGTCGCTCAGTCCGTTAAATGTCTGCCTTTGGCCTCAGGTCATGATCCCAAGGTCCTGAGATTAAGCCACACATGAGGCTCCCTGCTCGATGGGGAAACTGTTTCTCCCTCTCCCTCTGCTGCTCCCCCTGCTTGTGTGTTCTTTCTGTCTCTCTCTCTCTGTCAACTAAATAAAATCTTTTAAAAATATATACATACAGGGGCACCTGGGTGGCTCAGTGGGTTAAAGCCTCTGCCTTCGGCTCAGGTCGTGATCCCAGGGTCCTGGGATTGAGCCCCGCATCAGGCTCTCTGCTCAGCAGGGAGCCTGCTTCCCCCCCCCCTCTGCCTGCCTCTCTGCCTACTTGTGATCTCTGTCTGTCAAATAAATAAATAAAATATAAATATATATATATACATACATACATAAAAAATAAAGATTTTATATATTTATCAGACAGAGCACAAGCACACAAGCTGGGGGAACAGCACAGAGAGAGGGAGAAGCAGGCTCCCCTCGGAACAGAGAGTCCGATGTGGGGCTGGATCCCAGGACCCTGCAATCATGACCCGAGCCAAATCCCAGGACCCTGTGATCATGACCTGAGCCGAAGGCAGACGCCTAACCAACTGAGCCACCCAGGTGCCCCAGCTCTAATGTAGTTAATATTTGTTTTGTAAGTGAACAATCTCATCCGTCATGTAGGAAGGAAAATTTTATCACAATTTTCAAACTTCTCTTAAATGGTTTAAAACTGCTCTAAATTCTATTATCCACTTAATTCTTTCCTGCTTTTCATTCTATTGACCAATAATTCTCAGACTGAACAATTGTAAATCTGACGTTTGGCCACATGTGTTAGGAACTTAACTGGTGTTTTCTTTCTTTCTTTCTTTCCTTTTTAGTAGGCAGAGAGGCAGGCAGAGAGAGAGGGAGAAGCGGGTTCCCTGCTGAGCAGGGAGCCTGATTCGGGGCTCAATCCAAGGACCCTGAGATCATGACCTGAGCCAAAGGCAGAGGCTTAATCCAGTGAGCCACCCAGGCTCCCCAAACTGATAAAGATTAAATGACTGAAGGTGACTATGGGACACACCATAAGGATAGAGAAAATTGTGGCAACCAATATTTCAGAATATGGATACATTAGTACACTTCAGAGCTTTGAGATAATTAATAGAGTGTGTCAGACTTTGAGGTAAGAAACTAGTTATGGAGTAACCACCTGGTTGCTTAGGTTGGGAAGGTTAGGGAACAGAGAAGAAGTCAACTTGATCAAAACCAGGGGACAGTCTTGTGGGAAAGTTCTCACAGTTTTAATTTTGGCTACACATTAGCATCACCTAGGAAGTACTAAAAACAAAACACAACAAAACAAATTAGGTTCCCAAAATCCCACCCCAGACCAATTATTTCAGACTGTCTAGGGTGGAAGGGGTTGCCTTGGTATTTTTTTTAAGGCTCCCAGGTATTCCCAATGACTGGGAACATCTGGACTAACATAACTGAATTTTTGCCCCTGGAGAAGGGTGAGAGCCAGCCCTCAATTATATGAGCTTAGGGAATCAGCTCTTCCCTTTCTGCTAATGGTGAGCTATCCCATGTAAATCCCTGGCTGCTGGTGCTCTAGTGTAAGGTGCTTGTGAATCACCTGTGGAGTTTTTCAAAATGCAAATCCTGATTCGATAACAGATGGAGGGATACTGTGTGTTTGTGACAAGCTCCATGCAATGCCCGTGGTGCTGGTCCGAGAAGCAAAATAATAGATCCACACCGGACCTTAGAAACAAAGGTAGAGACGTAGTCACCTTGTTTCAAGAGAAGTCCTGACATCTCTCAATATTTTTAATCAATTAGTATGTATTGTGCACTAACTATCCACACAATATAATTTGCAGTGTTTTAAGAAAGAGGCCATTGCCAGCCAGTTTTATTTTTTTTTAAGATTTTTTTTAATTTATTTATTTGACAGACAGAGACCACACGTGGGCAGAGATGCAGGCAGAGAGAGAGGAGGAAGCAGGCTTCTCTCTGAGCAGAAAGCCCGACGCAGGGCTCGATCCCAGGACCCTGAGATCACAACCTGAGCCGAACGCAGAGGCCTCAACCCACTGAACCACCCAGGCGCCCCTGCAGCCAGTTTTAAATGTGAGGCCTTCCATAAAGAGAAAGCACAACCTCTCAAACAGGCCTAAGTGCTCCACTAGGTATAGGAGCCTCACTGCCCAGAGCTCACAGTACTTACAAGGGCCAAAGAAAATGTTGTCATTTCTTTTAAAATCAGAAGAAGAAAGACGAACTTTTAGTTCAAATAAAAAAAAATTAAGACATAATATATTTATCTTTTTAACAATGAAATAGTAATTTATTTGTTCTACCTTATTTTTTATGGAGGAAGGGACTCATGAAGGCAAGCGTCTGTAAGGGATCACAAAAGTCATAACGTGGCTGTGTGTTTTAGTCTCGGGTATTTTAAGGAAAGCACACAAAGTTGCTATGACAACACAGATATTAGAACATTCCCATCATCACAGAATGTTCTTTTGGACAGTGCTATTTGGGGTCGGTTTGGGGGAAAGAAGAGTCCACTCTTCCAGGACACTGTGAAATGCAAGGCTGGTTTGGGAAGTATGCAGACTCTAGCACAGACATTTTTTGTTTGTTTGTTTTCTACAGCTTCCCATTTATTCAGTTACTCTGTTCTTTTCCAAACCTCCCAAACCAAACTTGGTAGGAAACCAACTATTGGTTGATACTACCCTGCCCTTCAGGGAAGCCAAGCCTTTTGGACTTGTGAAGGGCCGGTAAATCCTACCCTTGATCCACCTGAGGAACTGCAGAGGCTTTCCCCAGGATCTAGAACAGTCTTCACGTCAGAAAGTGATTATTTGCATCACTGGTTTGTTTAGGTTTTTTCCCTTGCCAAAATGGCTCCAGCTCTTCCCAAATTGTACCTGACTTCTTAAACTGTAAACCAACTCAAAGGCCTCTTTTTGATCTCCAGGGCATAATTGTCCAAAGCAGTCCAGCTAGACAACACCCCAAATGCATGTGTCTGTAAATCTGCTGTCAGTTAGCAAGTTTGTTTCTAAGAACCTTACTGGGATGCTTCGGTATGGGTTGTGGAGTCAAGTAACTCAACAGCTAGCTTTTCTCCAGTGCCCTGACACCTGCTAACACTCACATGACCATATTAAATCCCAGCCTGGAGCAAGTTTTCACAGTTATAAGACAAACACTCTTAAAAAACAGAGTTGATCATTGAGATAATAACACCTTTTTAATTAGGGAGGTACAACTCAGCACCAATAATACACATGGAAACTAATGTGTGTGCAGCTGTCACAGGGGCTGTAATTACGTTGAAGACTTCTGGTGACATGCCAGGTGGAGAGAAAGGAGAGTCACAGTGTTCTGCCCATGACATCACTTGGAAGCCTCAAAACGCATGGATAGCTTTGGGCAGCTATTACTCATTAAAGAGGATCGAGATCCTGTTTTTCCATTTACAAAGGGCAGGCAGGAGAAGGGAGAAGACAGGAAAAAATCTATAAATAAAACTGGTATGACTTGGTTAATCTCCGCCAACAACAACAACAAAACCTATATAAAAATATTTTACCTCAGCTTCTTAAAGTTCATGCAGATCCATTTGATGGGTTTGGGAACCCAAAAGCAAAGTTTGGAATCTTGCCACTAAAGGACCAAGAATTTCTTCTTCAATGGCTGAGTAATCTATCCTTCAATTTCTGAATCCAACTCCAAAGAGCGAGATAGTTGATGCACAGTGCAATGCACAGGAACTGTGTTGTTGTCTATTTTCAGTTCTGAAAAGATCTCAATCCCACACTCCCCTGAAGTTGGATACTTTGGCAGAGCTCTTTCTTCTGCACTCTGAGGAAGAAGAGAGGGCAGGTAAGCTTACAGAGGCCCTGATCCTCCAACAATAGATTTAAGAATCATCAATGGAGCACCTGGGTGGCTCAGTCAATTGGGCAGCTGCCTTGGGCTCAGGTCATAATCCCACGGTCCTGGGATCAAGCCCTGCAACGGGCTTTCAACTCAGCTGGGAGTCTACTTCTCCCTCTCCCTCTGCCACCCCCACCCACCCACCCACCTCTCATGCTCGCTCACTCGCTCTCATTCACTCGCTCTCATTCTCTCAAATAAATAAATAAAATCTTAAAAAAAAGAAAAAAAGAATCAACCATGAGGTACAGAAGGAAACTAAAAGACTGGGGGAAAATAGAGTCTAAAAATAACATCTTTCATTCTTCTTTTTAAAACCTAAAGTGTCCTACCCAGAACCTACCATAAAAGGCAGCTAATTCTCTTATTTAAATTATCACACTCCAGGGACGCCTGGGTGGCTCAGTTGGTTAAGCAGCTGCCTTCAGCTCAGGTCATGATCCCAGCGTCCTGGGATCGAGTCCCACATCGGGCTCCTTGCTCGGCAGGGAGCCTGCTTCTCCATCTCCCTCTGCCTCTACCTGCCACTCTGTCTGCCTGTGCTTGCTCTCTCTCTCTAACAAATAAAAAAAAAAATTTTTTTTTAAATTTAAATTATCACACTCTGATACTATTTCATAATGCAAATAATTAGTTGTTTTTCATTTTGAAAAGAAATCATTTCAGCCACCCATGGTAGTTGAGCACGGGAAACAACCACAACAGAGCAGAGGACAAGCTCAGAGAGCTTAGATGACAGCCTCTGCCTTCTCCCTCTAGAGCAGGAGGCAGCAGACTTTCTGTGAAGGACCAGATAGTAAATTCTTTAGTCTCAGTGTATGGTCTCTGTCACAACTCTTCAACTCTGCTGCTGGAGTACAAAAGCAGTGATAGACAATATGCAGACAAATGAGCATTGTCTGTGTTCCAAAAATTTCATTTACAAAAATAGATGGGGGATGGATGTTCCCTACAAGCTACAGTTTGCCTGCCGACTGTTCTAGACTACTGGAATAATGTGGGGAGCTTTTAAAACCACGAATGCCCAGATTCGACCCCAAATATGGACAGCTAGTCATGTGGAAAGCCACAACATGACAAAAACTGTCCAAATTAAGTTTTAGCACTAAATTATAGAAATTAAGAATCAAGCTATAGAAAATAAAACAATGCAGGGAACTTTTCATAAATTCTCATGTATATTCCAGAGATATTTATGTTTTGAAAAGTATCAAACAAGAACAAGATGCTATGAGGGCACCTGGGTGGCTCAGTTGGTTGGGCGACTGCCTTAGGCTCAGATCATGATCCTGGGGTCCTGGGGTGGAGTCCCACATCCGGCTCTCCCTGCTCTGTGGGGAGCCTGCTTCTCCATCTCCCTGTGCCTGCCACTCTCCCTGCTTGTGCTCTCTCAATTTCTGTCAAATAAATTAATAAAGTTTAAAGAAAAAGAACAAGATGCTATGAAAAATGGAATAATCAGAGGGAAGACAAGAAACTATACATGAAAATTGAGAGGCACCTGGGTGGCTCAGTTGGTTAGGCGTCTGCCTTTGGCTTAGGTCATGGTCCCAGGGTCCTGGGATCGAGCCCCGAATTGGGCTCTCCACTGGGTGGGAGGCCTGCTTCTTCTCCCTCTGCCTGCTGCTCTCCCTACTTGTGCGTTCTCTCTCTCAATAAGTACAATCTTAAAAAAATTAAAAATACAACATAATAAAATCTAAAAATACAACATAGTAAAGTTTAAAAATTCAAAATTCAATTTAAAAACCAACAGAGGAGGGTGCCTGGGTGGCTCAGTGGGTTAGAGCCTCTGCCTTCTACTCAGGTCATGATCTCAGGGTCCTGGGATCGAGCCCTATGTTGGGCTCTCTGCTCAGTGGGGAGCCTGCTTCCTCCCTCTCTCTCTCTGCCTGCCTCTCTGCCTAGTTGTGACCTCTGTCTGTCAAATAAATAAATAAATAAGATATTTAAATTTTATTATTATTATTTTTATTTACTTAAAAATCAATTATTTTTATTTACTTTAAAATAAAAAACAAAAGTGTTTTAGGATAAATCTCTCATATTCAACATCCCCCAAAAAGAGTTCCAGGAAAAGAGAAAAAGGAAAGAGAAGGAAATTATCAAAGATACAATTCTTTCATTTAACTCAGTAGCAAAAATATCTGACTTTAAAATGGGCAGAACTGAATAGACGTTTTCCCAAGGAAGTCACTGGGATAGCTGAAGGTAGCTGAAGGTACCTGAAAACACACTCAACATCATCAGTTCAACACAGAGATAAAAGACAAGATAAAGAGACAACAGATAAGTGTTGGTGAGGATGTGGACGTTGGGGAAACTTTGTACCATTGGTGGGAGTGTGCATTGCCTCAGTCACTATGGAGGTTCCTCAGAAAAATTAAAATAGAAATTTAATATGATTTAGCAACCTCATTCTTAGGTATTTATCCAAAGGAAATGAAAACAATATTGCTGAAAAGATACCTACTCTCCCATGTTCATTGCAGTATTATTCACAATAGCCAAGATATGGAAATAATCTAAGTGTCCATCAATGGATGAATGGATAAAGAAGATGAGAAATATATAGATACATACAGACATATTTCATGTGAGCACACATGTACAAAGGAGAATATTACTCAGCCATGAGAAAGAAGGAAATCCTGCCCCTTAAAACAACGTGAACAGAACTTGAGGGCATTATGCTAAGTGAGATAAGTTGGAGGAACACAAATACTGGTATCACTTGTATGTTGAATCTAAAAAGAACTGAGGGGCACCTGGGTGGCTCAGTTGGTTAAGTGTCTACCTTTGGCTCAGGTCATGGTTTCAGGGTGTGGGATGGAGCCCCGCGCTGGGCTCTCTGCTCAGCAGGGAGCCTGTTTCCCCCTCCCTCTGCCTGCCTCTCTGCCTGCTTGTGATCTCTCTCTCTCTCTCTCTGTCAAATAAATAAATAAATAAAATAAAAAGAACGGAACTTGTATAGAAACAGTGTAGAATGGTGGTTACCAGGGACTGGGAGGGGAAGAAACTGGGAGAAGTTGGCCAAAGGGTACAAAGTTGCAATTAGGAAATGAATACGTTCTGAGGATCTAATGTACAGTGTAGCGATTACAGTCAATAAAACTGTATTAAATACTTCAAACTGCTGAAAACATAGATCTTAAACGTTCTCAAAACAAAAAAGAAATTATAATTATGTGTTGTGATAGTAGTAGCTCACCCTAGGGTGGGGATCTTATTGTGATATACACATATGCTGTTTAGTTGGTTGTATTTTGCTGGTTAAGATGCTGTGTGGTTGAGCAGAAAGAGCGTGGACTTTGTCATCACAACTTGCTAACTGTGTCCCTCCTATGAATTACTTTCTCTCCTGAAGACACACTTTCATCATCCTTAAATGGAAGGTCATTACATGAATCGTATGGGCATTTTTAAAATTTGGTGAGGACTGGAACCTAATACTCAGCCAGAATGTGGTAAATGGTAGCCTGCAATATTAATTGTGTCTTTCCTACTAGGCTCTAAGGTCTTTAAGGTCTCTAAATATCTTCCTTGTCTTTCTGTGAACTCCCAGTATTCTTCACAATACTGGATGCCCTGCCCCTGAGGGGACCTCTCACCTGGAAGCCCTTTCCCATTACTCATGCCTAGGCCTCGCCCCTGGACATGATGGTTCAGCAGCTCCCGGGTGCGTCCTGCACATGTGTATTTTGTTTTTTTGGTTGTTTTGTTTTGCTTCTTTTAAAAGGTTTTATTATTTATTAATTTTCCAGGGAGAGAGTGTGTGTGTGTGTGAGTGAGCAGGGGGAGCAGCAGGCAGACCAGGCAGAGGGAGAAACAGGCTCTCTGCTCAGCAGGGACCCTGATGTGGATCCCAGGATGCTGGGATCATGACCCAAGCCAAAGGCAGACCCTTAATGACCGAGCCACCCGGGTGTCCCTAAACACATATATTTTCAAAATGCTACCTAGGTATTTCTGTTAGGTTCCTCCCCAACTCTGCCTTTAGGAAACACCAGTATAACCTGCACTCCCTTCTTTGAGCTACTCTTGGCAACAGTTTCTAGAAAGCCAATTTCTTATTGGTTACTGGTCTCACCCACTGGCATGACAAGGAGCTGCACTCTGGATCACCACCTCAGACTCAGGGTGATGGCAGCTAACGCTCTACTTAACATAAATCAGGCACTGTTCTAGGACCTTCACTTCTATTAGCTCGTTTAAGCCTCACAACACTAGAGATGCTGTTGACTACCAGGCTATCTCACTTTTTATCAAGAAAGAAACCAGTAAGCGGCAAAGCCCAGATTTAAACCCAGCCCAAACTTACAACCCCTACCCTATAGAACCTCACACGATGAGCTTCAGGAGACCTCAGGAGTCACATGTTTCTTTATGGTCAAACCAACCCTAGTTGCCATGCTGACCACTTCTGCCTTGGTCCTTCTGGGTCCACCCCCAACTTCAGCCCTCTCATCTTCTTGGTCTGCTCAGCCACATACATTCTGGAAGCCAGACTGCAGATCTGTGTTTTTCTCCTGTTTCCCCACACCTTCATTCAGTCTCTCCCTCCAGAAAACTCAGCAGCCCCCTCCATTCCATGTAGGGTCAGATGCCTTCATCTGCCCTTCCTGACTTGCCCTTTGTCTGCCCTTCCCGACTCTGTGCAGCTCTTGGTCACTGAACTTACCGGATGGTATTTGGATGGTCTGTATGTGCTTCTGTCTCCCTCAGCAGAGAGTTCACTGAGGTCAGAAGTACATTTTAATCATCTTTAAAAGAAAAAAAGATTTTATTTATTCATTTGAGACAGAAAGAGAGAGAGGGAGGGAGGGAGGGAGAGAGAATGAGCAGAGGGAGCGGCAGGCAGAGGGAGAAGCAGACTCCCCATTGAGCAGGGAGCCCGACTCAGGGCTTGATCCTAGGACCCCGGATCATGACTTGAACCGAAGGCAGACGATGAACCAACTGAGCCACCCCACCACCCCTGTTTTAATCATCTATGATTCTCTGATGCCTCGTATAAGATGTGGCAGAAGACACACATAACTGTTTGTTGAATAAACAACATCAGCTTCCATGACACCTCCCTCAACCTTCCAGCAGGGACTTACTAACTCAGCTCTGGAGTCTGAAGCAAGAAGGAACATCTCATGGGCCCCTATTTAGACTCATTATTTTTTCCTACTTTCTCTTGCAAACCCTGCCCCAATATAATTATGATTTGTTTTCACTTGTTCTGCAGGTGAGAAGCCAGGGTCCTAACCATCTTACTTAATCTGCAATAGATATGCTCCCATTCACATCCCAGCTTTCCCAACAGAAGAGTACTCTTTATCCTAAATTCTCCCTTTTCCACCCTACCTGGACTTAATCATAGGGGACCTATGACAGTGTGCAAAATGGGGTCCTGGAGGTTCGAAGTGGAGGCTCCAGAAAAAAATAGACTTGTGACATGCTGAAACACTTTGTGGTTATCCACATCAAGGTTGTAGATAGAAGCACTCTCGCCTCTATTTTTCAAATGTTGAGGCCTTCAGAATTAGTTGTGCCTTGGGACATGCAAGGGGATACAGAAGAGGAGGTAAGGAAAAACTGCCAAGGGGAATCACACAGTGCTCAAGAACAGAAATAAGCCAAATGAGGAGAAACACAGAATGGCACTTGCCTTTCAATTTCTCCTTAAGACTTCATTTGGTTTTATAGATAAAGATATTGTCCTGCAGGGACAAGGGACACCTGAGTGGCTCAGTCAGTTAAGTGTTTGACTCCAGATTTTGGCTCACGTCATCATCTCAGGGGTGTGAGTTCAAGCCCTACATTGGGCTCTGCACTGAGTGCAGAGTCTGCTTGTTGATCTCGCTCGCTCTCTCTCTCGGCCCCTCCCCCTGCTTGCACTCTCTCTTGCACACACACTTGCACTCTCTCTCCCCTCTAAATAAATAAATAAAATCTTAAAAAAAATATATTTTCCTATAATTCCTGTTCATCCCCTAGAACACTTATGATCTTCCCCAAGATTACAAAATATACAATCAACAAACCTCATCTGCCATCATTCTCACAACAGCTCCCCCACCCAAGTTACACCAGCAGAGCTCAGCAGAGCTCAGTGTCTGTTTCTCTCACGGGTCATTTTGGCACTGTTAAAATGTGCCACTAAGGGCCGCGTGGGTGGCTCAGTGGGTTAAGCCTCTGCCTTCAGCTCAGGTCATGATCCCAAGGTCCTGGGATCGAGCCCCGCATCAGGCTCTCTGCTCGGCAGGGAGCATGCTTCCCCCTCTATCTCTGCCTGTTTCTCTGCCTACTTGTGATCTCTCTCTCTCTGTCAAATAAAATAAAAATAAAAAATGTGCCACTAAAATGACTTTGGTGGCAAACACAAAAGTAAAGTCCTTAAAATAGTCCTCAGTATAAAATATTGCATTCTTCTTCCACACAGTATAAAATGTACTAAGAATCGGGTTAAAACAAGAGTGTTCCAGAGGAGAATGGAAAGGGTATTCCTTAAAACTTCAAACTACTGCGTTTGACTTTCACCTTTGATACGGTGACTGCATGACAAATTGTATAAACCATAATAAGTAAACATCACACTGCAAGATTAAAGCCCCAAGTGCAAAGTATCATTAATCATACCAAATACTTATTTGCTTTTCTGTTGGCATCAAAATGTAATTGTTTCTCTGTGAGTTAAACGTACCCCATGGTACAATGCTGATTTAAATCTATGTAGTTGGCAACATAAAAGGGAAACTTATCATCTTTTGTCCATTGTAGGGACATGTTTTCCTCCAAGCAAAATGATCAACTTGAATTAAAGTTTATTCTGTCCTCCTCTATCAACATTGCCAAACCCAGCGGTTCAAGTTTGAGTAAGGAAGAAAGAATGATCTATATTTGTTCAGTAGATTAATAAAGGCATAAGCCTTCAGGGGAAAGGGAATGTGCTCACAAACACATTTGAAAATCTGAAAAAATGCTCAGATCTTCACCCCCAAATAATACACATCCACTCACATTCACCAATTTTTACACTTACTTTCCAGGGAGTTCTTGTCCGCCCCAAATCCTATGAATGGTCCACAGGTTGAGAACTCACACATTAGAACAAAGACTTCATGAAGTACAGAAACTAAGTCACTTCTATTTCTGATAGCAATAGTGGACACAAGTTGAACAGTCACTTGATTCTCATTATTAATGGAATATTGTCTTTTTTATTTAACTAGCATCATATTACCGGAGATTAAAAATGATAACATTTTGAAGTAGAAGTTAATAATAAAAAGCCTTTTAGAAAGCAGCTTTGCAGATCCTTCTTTAACTGACCCCTTACAAAGAGCTTGTCCATAAAGTTGTGCAAACCATCTATTTGATAAGCAGTTACTATCTAAAATATGTAAGAAGGAAACTCACACAACTCAACAGCAAAAAGACAAATACTCATATTTAAAAAGAGGCAGACAACCTGAATAGACACTTTTCCAAAGAAGGCATATGCGGGGCCAACAGGTACAAGAAGAGGTGCTCAACCTCACTAATCGTCAGGGAAATGCAAACCAAAACCACAAGAAGTGGGTGAAATTAGGGAATGTTTAAGCTGAAACAGGATATTTGTGTAATCTCAAATATTTCTCAAATACAAAGAGAAAAATAACAAAGGTGGAGAAACCCGGCCCACAGTGCCTTAAGTAGGGGCTCAAAGTAATGTCAGCAGTGAGAGGGCACACGGACGTCATGTAGGCTTGACGTGATGCTCTGAGAGAAACGCAGTGTCCTCCTGTGACATTCTAGCCCCAAACATGTAGTCTCATCTCATCATGAGAAAACACCAGACAGCCTCACATTGAGTCAGATGCTACAAATTAACTGACCAGCATTCATCAAAAGTTTCAAGGTCGTGAAAGACAAAGGAACCATCACAGACCGTAGGACATTAAAGAGACACAAAAGCTGTACATGAGTGATGTAGGATCCCGGACTGGAGCCGAGAATGGAGAAAGGACACCAGGAAGAAAACTGGAGAAACCTGTATATTTTAGTTACTAGCCTGCACCCATGTTAATTTCCTTGTTTTGCTGTTTGTACTGTGGTTAACAACCCAACTTGTCAACAGGAGAGGAAGCTGCAGAAAGCTGTACTATTCTTGGAACTTTTTTGATAAGTCTAAAATGATTTCAAAATAAAAATAAAATAAACCCTAGGGTTTTAAAGCCTTCTGTCCATGAAGCTGCCATTTTTGTCGCATTCCCCAGAGACCAAAGATTCACTTCCTTGTTTAGTCCTGAGAGAGCAAGTCACCTACCTCTCTGGCAGCCTTTGCTCATGCCCATCTCAAATCCAATGTTTGCCTCCTCAGAATTCAGCCTTCAGACTGCAAACAGTTGGTGCTTCCTCTATGCCAGCCCCTGTATGGAAGGCCCTGTCCTCTCAAAGCTTCTGTTACAAATTCAACTTATGTCAGCCACTACTTAAGTGAGTCACCACTCAAATTTTTAAATATTGTTCTCAGTCCTGTCTTTCCAGGATGGATCCAGGAGATGCCTACCCTTTTGTCCGACACAGTAGAAAGAAATCCAGAGATAAACTAGTCTATGTCACTGTTCAGACGGTTGACATAACAGTTTATATATTGTTTGAGCTAAACATTAAATTAGGGTTCCTCTGACTACCAGATGACCTCCATGTCCTGCTTTCTAAGAAAATTGATCACTGAACATATGGGTTACTTAGAGCAATAGCAGAGACAATGTGATATTCACAGGGCTTAGCGGGGATGCTTTGCAAAAGCCTGATGCATTCATCTTTTAGTGACTTAGAAACCACCACATCCATCCATTATTACTTAAAGGAAAAAGGAAAAAAAAACTGCAACAAACATCAGAGTATTTTTAGTAGAAACTCACTGACTTAGGCAACCATTGATGTATTTGTAACAAAACAAGAAAACATCAATAAGTCAAACTGTATGAGGAGCTTGGTGATCTGAACCCATGTCAAATTCTCTGCTTGCAAAATAAGAGCAATATCCACTTCCTATGCCCTCATGGGAAGCATCGTACCATGAAATTTTATAAGGCAATGCGCCCTGGAAACTTTCATTAAATATATTCTTCATCCAGGGGCACCTGGGGGCCCAGACAGTTAAGCATCACCCTTCACTTCAGTTCAGGTCATGATTGCAGGGTCCTGGGATCCAGTCCCTCATGGGGCTCCTTGCTCACTGGGGAGCCTGCTTCTCCCTCTGCCTGCCACTATCCCTGCTTGTGCTCTCTCTCTGACAAATAAATAATAAATAAAATCTTTTAAAAAATGTATATATTCTTCAACCATATCTCAGCTCTAAGAATTATTTTCCCAGTTGAGCATGTCTTGATACCATGAAGCCTTTGAATCCTAAACTTTTTTTATGTACTTGAGAGAGAAAGAGAGAGAGAGAGAATGGGGTGGGGAGTGGGGGCAGAGGCAGAGGGAGAAGCAGACTCCACTGAGCAAAGACCCCGATGCAGGAGTCAATCCCAGGACCCTGGGATCATGACCTGAGCCGAAGGCAGCTGCTTAACTGATTGTGCTACCCAGGTGCCCCTTAACTCTTTTTTTTTTTTTAAAGATTTATTTATTTATTTTAGAGAGAGAAATAGAGAGAGCACCTGTCACTCTGCCTGCTTGTGCATGTGCTTTCTCTGTCAAATAAATAAAATCTTTTTTTTCAAATAAATAAAATCTTTAAAAAAAGAAATTATAGAATAAGGAAATTCATATATGCTATGGTCACTAAATTAAACTGCAATTGTCTATTTTATTTTTTCTCAATTCTTTGTTATCATCTAGATCTTTCCCACTAGAAAATAAGAATGAGTTAGGCAAGTGAGCCTCAAAATCTTTTCATCCTAAGTGGACAACAGTAAAAGAAAGAAATCTGTCTGTGGCTCTCCACTTGCTTCCTATGAGGAAACTGGTTTTGACTCAGGTATTTTTTTTTAACTGGAAGCACTTTGTCAATCATATATCTCTTAGTACACTTGAAAATATAATACTCAAGTATATCTCAATTTTTAAAAAACTTGAAAGAATGTATCTCGTATATGAGTCCATTGCATTTATGATTACAGAAAATTGCCAACCCTCATTAAATTAACACAGTTTGTATTTCTAGCCTTTTGGTCAATAAAGTCACCACACAGTCCCAGCTTATATAGTTAATTTGAATATAGGAAAGCTTGCATTTATAAGGATGTTTATTTTTTTTAAAGAGTTTACTTATTTATTTGACAGAGAGTACAAGTAGTCAGAGAGGCAGGTAGAGAGAGAAGGAAGCAGGCTCCTTGCCCAGCAGATAGTACAATGTGGGGCTCGATCCCAGGACCCTGGGATCACGACCTGAGCCAAAGGCAGAGGCTTTAACCCCCTGAGCCACCCAGGCACCCCTATAAGTATGTTTAAAGACATAAACAACTCCATTTAGAATTTCTGCTATAACACTAGTGATCCAATGGGAACTAACATCTAACTTTTGTGAATAAAGTGGTTAATGTCTAATTTGCATACATTGCAAATCATGCCATTTACTTTCAAAACACTTGTAAGCAGTCTGTCTCAAGTCCTCAAGTAACTATACCCCTTCTTTTATCTTTTTAAAATTTTTTAATAAAGTTTTTTCTTTATTTATTCGACAGAGATCACAAGTAGGCAGAGAGGCAGGCAGAGAGAGAGGGGGAAGCAGGCTCCCCGCTGAGCAGAGAGCCCGATGCGGGGCTTGATCCCAGGATCCCGAGATCAAGATCTGAGCAAAAGGCAGAGGCTCAACCCACTGAGCCACCCAGGTGCCCCTTAAAAATTTTTTTTAAAGATTCTTTTATTTATTTGACAGAGAGAGAACTTGCCCAAGCAAGGGGAGAGGCCTGGGAGCCTGACACAGGACTCGATCCCAAAACCCTGGGATCATGACCTGAACTGAAGGCAGATGCTGAACCGACTGAGTCACCCAGGTGCCCTATACCCTCGTTTTATAGTTTATGTGATTAACTCAACCCTTATCTGAGTAGTCCAAATGATGGTAATAATCAGGGGAACTGAGAAAAAGCTCCCAACCAGTGCAGGACTTACAGACATTATGTGATTAACTCAACTCTTATCTGAGTAGTCCAAATGATGGTAATAATCAGGGGAACTGAGAAAAAGCTCCCAACTAGTGCAGGACTTACAGACGTCGCATGATCACAAACAGGTGAAAAGCAGTAAAGCGGGTTAAGACACTTTCCATATATTATCGCATTTATTCTTGTAGCAGTCCTGCGAGGGGATACTAGTCCCACTGGACAGATAGGGAAGCTGAGTCCCAGAGTAGCTGGGACTTGCCTAGGATCATACAGTTTATGTTCTTTTCATTATTCTACATTGCTGAAAAGGCTAATCTTTAATTCAAACGACTTGGTTAGATTTTATTTCCATATTTCTGGTTAGCATCTAATAATAACTACAGATGGTTTTTGAACTCACTTTGTCAACATAGCGCTAGCCAAGTATCTTGGTTGTTTTGTGAGAGAACTCACCTTTCTACCTAGGAAAACGAGCTTGAGTCCGAGAAAGTGCCATGGAAAAGTGGGTTTCTCTTGGTATTTGAAATAATACTGCCACCTTGTGGATTAATGGTGAGCTAGCGGCGAAATTGAAACTGCATTAGGACAACTTAACCTATTAAGTTGAGAAACTGAATTAGGACAACCTAGCCTATTAAGTTGTTCTAATGCACAGTTTCAATTACACCTGATTAAAATTCTCAATGGGCTCTAAAGATAACTTCCAGAAATATTCTGAGTTGTAGGTATCAGAAAAATAATATAACCATTGTCTCTTATACCCATTGATTAAACTGATTGGCACCTCTCTGCACGATACAGGAGCCCTGCATAAAAAGGAATGCAGCCGAGCTCTATGCACTAAAATGCAGCAATCTCTAATAAATGTGGAAGAGCAAGTATAGTGTGCTCCTACTTCTTTAGAAGTGAGGGCACGCGCACATGTTATGTATAAACAGGTGTGTAATACTTGGGGAAGAATACTGCATGGATTGCTTTCCTTACCTTCTGCTCCATCCTTCTGGGTTGCCTTCAGAACAACAGAGCTGCAAGGTTAAAACCCATATTTCCCAGATTCTGTTGCAGATAGAGCTCTGGATGCGAAACTGAGTTCCACCAATCAGATATATTCACATGTGATTTGGAAGGCGGAATGAGGGGAAGGCCAGCTCCTTGTGTGTTAGCAAGCTTCCTCTCCAGTCTGCCCAGGTGCTACCAGTGTTCCCACACCCTTCACGCAGCCGCCCCAACAGGTACGGTGAGTGATCCTTGATGCTGATTATGGATCACTCTCCCTCCGCACTCACCAGGAGAGCTTCAGCTTTGATTTTCATGCCCTCCAACTGCATGCCTAATACTCCACCTTGTTGGTCACCACTGATCACTGGCCACTCCCCATCATTTCTTGAACATTCTAGCTCCTGGCTTGCTGTCATGCTCTCCAACATGCCTCCTGTCATAATTCTGGGCTCTCTCACCAAGCACCTTCTATATGTCTCACTATCCCTAGCACACAAACTCCTCACATGAACCAACAGCCCATGTGTTTTCACTGTCCTTACTCCCTCATTATCTTATTTCCTTACTCACCCAGCTTGGATTCATAGTCCATTATAGCCATATCGCATAAATCTCAACTACCTTGTCCCTTTCTCGACTATTTTGCATCCACCAGTGAAAACTTCAATGCTGTTTGTCTGTGTCTCAAGGTATCCCACATCTACACCCTTAGCCAAATATGAATAGAAAAAAAAAAAAAACATGCAATCATGCTGATAGGCCTCGCTTCAAACCCATGACATTAATTTCAGGTGGGCCCTTAGTGCTGCTAGTAGTCCTACTTCATTCTCTAGTTCATCCGTTCTCCCCAAAATAGTAATAGCTAACAGAAATATTCTATGTACTTTTACTTCTCACAACCACGATTTTTTCTGATGAACAGATGAAGTAAATGCAAAATGGTAAAATAACTTTTCCAAAGACACATAGCTATTGAGTGGCTAAGATTCAAACCCAGGCAAATGGCTCCAAGGTCTGAGCTCTTGATCTTTCTAGGAGTGTATCATGCCTTCTGTTCTCTTACTTCCAACACCTCTAACCTCCTCCTCCAACCTGGTTTAGCTTCACCATGTTCCCAATAAAGGTAACCAGTAAAGAACTTCCACAATACCTAACCGACACATCTATACACCTTATTGTATCTGTGCCCATAGTTATTCATTCTCCTTTCTAAGCCAACCCTCCATTTGGGCAGTCGACCCCAAATCTCCCCAAAACATTGCTCCGAAAGTGGCTCTCTCTCTCTTATATAACTCCTTTTTCAGTCTGCAGGATTATCCCCATCAGCATCTGTTCTGTAATTTTTTCCAGTTTAGATCTCAAATGAATCGCGAATCTCAAAACTTTTATGCTAAGTGAAAGCCAGCTCCCCAATTCTAAATTCTGTATGATTCCATTTGTATAAAATCGTAGCAAAAGCAAACCAATATGCAAATCTATAGTGGCACAGAGAGTAGGTCAATGGTTGCCTAAGTGGGTGAGGCCTAGCTAGGGAGGGTTTACAGAAGGGCCAGAGGAAATTTTTACATGGGACACATACTCATCCTCTTGCTTACAGTGATGCTCTCATGGGTGTACATGTCAAAACATAAAACTGAACTTCTAAAATGTTCAATTTATAGCATACCAATTATACCTCATTAAAGTTATTTTTTAGGATACTGTCTTGACCGCATATCCCATCAGCCATTGTCCAGTTTTATTTTTGCTTCCTTTTATAATAAAGTTCCCTCAAATAGCTGCCTAAATATACCATCTCATTTTCATCCCATTCCTTCTTTCTTACACTCCTCTTCCCTTGCTTCACATCAGTTAAACCAGCCACCTTGCTATTCTCAACTCACTTCACACACAGAAGTGTGTGAGGTACACTTCTGCCTCAGGGTCTTTTCACCCCATCTCCTAAATATCAATAAGCATCTCTCTTCCTTTCCTTGAGGTCTTTGCCCAATCCTAGCCCCAGTGAGGCCCTCCCTCACTCATCTACTTAAAACTGCCAGCCACCTACTCACCCCCAACAGTTTCTCATCTCCCTCCTCTGCCTGATTTTTCTGTTATTTATCACCATCTGACCTGCAATATCTTTTGTTAACTGAACTCTACCTCTCCCAAGAATATTAGTTCCAAGAGAACAGGGATCTTGTCTATACTGTTCATTGCAATACCACCAATTCCCTAACCTCTTGTGTGTCTCAGTATCAGGATTACTGAATGTCTTTGGAGCTATTTGGCTGTGAATAAAGGAAACCACTCACACTCATCTAAGCAAAAAGAATTTATCAGAGGATTCCAAAGAGTCCCGTGGACCCCAGAGGGAACTCCTAAGGTATAACCAGAAGGTAACCAGAGCTGCTGCAAACTATGATGGTTTCTCTCTTCCTAGCCTCACCTGCTGAGGAGGGATGGCCTTGCCTTGCTTATTTTCTCTTATCTTTGGTTTCCTTCTCCTTTCTCCCCGCAGCTTTCTCTGATGATAATCCAATTCCCAGTTACATCTCCCAGCTTAGACAGGGCTTGAGCCAGATATACCAGATATACACAGTCTAGGTCACTGTGGTCAGGGGAAGGAGGCATGGAACCTAGTCACCAATAACCGTCCTCGTGTCTGAGGTAAACGTTTTGTTAATAGGAAAGCCAATTTATAGTTACTTGTTATGTTTAGCTTTTGAAAACTTTCCTTAAGGCTTTAGGTTTAACTTATAAATATTCCAACCATAAAACTAGTACATTTTATAATCATTTTCAAGGGGGCCTTTAATTCACGTTTGATAGAGTAAATTTCAGCTGAATACACTCAATTTTAAATTTCTTTTTTTTAATTTTATTTATTTATTTGACAGACAGAGATCACACAAGCAGGCAGAGAGGGGAGGGGAGAAGCAGGCTCCCTGCCGAGCAGAGAGCCCGATGCGGGACTCGATCCCAGGACCCTCAGATCATGACCTGAGCCGAAGGCAGCGGCTTAACCCACTGAGCCACCCAGGCGTCCCTCAATTTTAAATTTCTTTAAACAAACCCACTTATAACCCAAATTCCTTTAAATTAACAGCATTTATAAGCTTAAAATATTTTTCTTCTAAATAGCACTTCAAATGCTTGATCCAACAAGCAAAACCTTCCCAAGTACTTAACTCTTATACATGTAGTAAATTAAATGTACATTGAGTTCCTAAATTCTCTGGAACAGGTCAATATTTTTACAGGCTTAGTATCATTTTAAAAATACTTTTAACTAAAATTCAGAAGTCTTAAAAATCTCTTAGCCATTTTAAATTAGAATCCAAAAACCAATACTACATACCATAATATGCCTAATATCCCAATTGTGTTTACATACTTTAAATAACAAATACCAGTTTGTCCCAATGAATATAAAAACTATTCTTGAAATTACCATGAAGAGTGGAGAGTTGCATAACCTTTTTGAAAATTTGTCTTCATTCTAGATTTCATCCAAGAACTACAGCATTCAATGAAGTCCTGTTAAAGAGAAGTATTAGGTTTGGCCCCAGAGGGCAGGCCACTCCCAGTGCCAGGATAAGGAGGAACTCAAGTCAAGCTGGGGGAATTCAAGTGTGGGCTAATCACTGTAGTTAATTCAGCATTAAATGAGAACACCAACACTGGAGAGGTGTGATGAGAATCGAATAAAATAATGTATGGGAAAACCCTTGTCACATGTTACACACTTGATGGCATCTAGTTTTAGACAGAATTTCAACTTCTAATTTTTACTAGTATACAAATTACCAGCATACTTACAAAGTTAAATATTTTCAAAAGCTTTTAAATACAGAATTTATTTAAATAAATTAACATTTTCAACATGAAGACAAAGTGTCTTACTATCTCTAATCTCATAATTACTCAGGGAAGCAAACTCCTGGTTTCTTTTAAGCCACTGTGCTGTAGGTTTGCATAAATCAATTCAGAAAAGGGAAACTAGACCCTATTTTTGAGCACATGCCCTTTCCAGACCACAGAAATATTTTTTCTGCCTTAAAATCTAAATTCACAGAACTGAATTTTTTTTTTTTAAAGATTTTATTTATTTATTAGTTAGAGAGAGAGAGAGAGAGCGAGCACAGGCAGAGAGAGAGGCAGGCAGAGGCAGAGGGAGAAGCAGGCTCCCTGCCGAGCAAGGAGCCCGATGTGGGACTCGATCCCAGAACGCTGGGATCATGACCTGAGCCGAAGGCAGCCGCTTAACCAACTGAGCCACCCAGGCGTCCCCACAGAACTGAATTTTAAGAGGAGATTCTCATTACAGAATTTCCCTTTCACTAAGGGTTCTTCTACCACAAGCAATGTTTCCTTACAGATAATTAACTACTTGAGGTGGAATAGGAATTGGGAGAAGTTGGGAGAGTTAGCAAGTGTGAAATCAGTGACCTACCAGTCAGTAGCCAGTGACTATCCATCAGGAATTCATACATCTCGGAAAGATAAGAAGAAAATAAGAATATCTTTATAAAAATATGACTTATATTGTCCTTAAAAAAAACAACTATTTTTCAAAACAAGCTACTCTAGCTTCCAGTTCTGAAACACAGATGGTTATGGAGAGAGAAACAAAACCTAAATACAGATTACAGAAAATGGTTTACAGGAGGGTAGGGAGCTATAAGATAAGCTCCAAACATATGTAAACTAGGTTGAAAGGCTATTTGTTATGAGAAAAATGGCAAATTTTATCACTCCTCTGACCTAAAGCAAGTTGAAAACTGGGTAGAAAAGCTGCATCTCGAAAAGGAAAAGGAACATGGTCCAATAAGGTCTACCTGTATGTAGACCTTGTTCTGATGAAGACAGTCAAGATTAAAGGAATGAAGAAAAAAATTGGAAGGGAGAGCACAATTTTCAGGTATCAAATCTGCCTCATCATGCTCTTTGAATACATGTCTAACTAGTTCAGAGTTAAAACTGTTCAAAGCTGGCCACTGATTTATGACATTTGGGGCCGATGTACTCCCATTACAAGCAGAAGCAGAACATGTGACCTCGGGTAAATGATAACATCAAGGAGAGGGAGGCAAGATCAGCAAGGGTGTGGAAATCCCTCAGTGATCAGAGTGAAGAGAAAATTTATTTGCTGTTGCCATTTCTTTTGTTGATGTTATTGTTTTTTCCAGGAGAAAAAGTAAAAAAATAGAGCCCTGTCCCTTTGGCAGCATTCCCAGTTGAAACCCATTCCAGAGTTCTGAATGGCTACCTAAATGTTGATACAGAACTCTGCTGTATTAAAATTAATATCACTTTGTCCAAGGTGGACAATATACTATGACCAAGACAACTGAGATCTTCTAGCCGAAGATACCATGAAATAATTCAAAGTATTACATGGAAAACCATGTCTTAAAACAAGTCCTTATTCTCCAATTCTAGATATTCGTCTCTTCCATAAAACTGCTTCTGTGAAGAGTTTTTTGTTTTTTAATGTATGAGAGAGAGAGATTCTCTTTCCAATAGTTAACAGAATCAAATCTGTTTCAAGTTAGTTGTTCTTATAGGTCTCATTAAGCAGACACTATGATTCTATCTTCTTGTTTTCTAGAAATCCATCAGATGTATGCTGCAGCACCGAAGTACTTTCTTTCCTTGTCATAGTAGCAAAAAGCATATCCATCATCCCCAAGGTTTCTAGTAGTTCTCTTTGGTAATCAATCTCTTTTTCTACAAGTCCTTGAAGTAACAAAAACTTTTTATCAACTACAGGTGACTGACCAATCACAGGAAGATAGATATCTAGAAAGAGAGAGAAAACACATTAACTACAAGTATCTTTCTAAACAATAAAGGAACAACAGTAGTTACAAAGTATAAAAATATTCACTATAAACACACCGAAAAATCTGTACTTATTTTACAATTTTTTACAATTTATGATTTACAAAAAAGAAACAATCCATCTGGATAAATGTATTTCAAAAAGAAATAATTACAGAAAGTACAGTGTGGAGTTCCTGACCTACTTTAATTTTCCCCTTAAAAAATAGTCATGGTCTGTTAAAAAAAAAAAAGCATGGTCACTGTAGATGCCTAAGCAAAAGTTGTTTAATTACAATAACTCTAATCTCAGCAATTCAGAGTTGAGCTACTGTAAACGTTTTACTTCCCTTAAAATGCTATGATTTATGTGGTTGTTTTCTTTACAACTGCTACTGGAGAACTGATAAAAACAAAGTACTGTGATCTATTTGGTTTCATTATTTGACATCTCTATTGTAACACACTTGGATTTTTCAAGGTTTTTTGTTTTTTGGCTCTTTTTTTTAAAGGATTTTATTTATTTATTTGATAGAGAGAGAGTACAAGCAGGGGGAGTGGCAGAGAGAGGGACCACCAGGCTCCCGCAACGCAGAGAGCCCGATGTGGGTCTCAATCGTGGGACTCTGGAATCATGACCCAAGCCAAAGGGCAGTCACTTAACCAATTTAGTCACCAGGCATCCCAGTTTTTTTTTCCCCCCAAAGGTTTCATTTATTTATTTGAAAGAAAGAGCAAGCAAGCAAGAGAGCACCAGAGTGGGGAGGAATGGCAGAGAGAGAGGAAAAACCAGACTTCCCACTGAGCAGAGGCTTACGCAGGGCTTGATCCCAGGACCCCAAGATCCTAGGATCATGACCTGAGCTGACAGAGGCTTAATCGACTAAGCCACCCAGGTACCCTGGATTTTTTAAGTTTTAACAACTACATACCAATAATTATTTCAGCAGCATTGATCAAAACAGGGGCAAATCTTGGCTGAGACAGATTCCTACAAAACAAAATTTGTTTACTGAAACTTGCCAACTTTGAAAAAATCCTAAAATAGATTTACTGAATTTTTCCATCAGTTCTCTACAAAGGTCAATCTACAAGTAAATGCCTCTCATTTGAGATAAAGGAGTTCAGATGCAAAATATATGTGTTTCACAGCTATAAAACATACCGTATCAAAAAATTAAGAACACGACTGATTTCCTTTTCATCCCGACCTGCAAGGGCATTTGCAAGGACTCCTCTTCGATTTAGCTCCTTTATGATGGAAACTGTAATCTCAGGTGTCTTTATTGTACAACTGGGCTAGAAAAATTTTCAGAGTCAATATGAACAGGTAAGACAGCACAGGAAAAAATCATAGTCTTAGAACTGACAATTACCAAATTTAAATAGGTTTGTATCTTTACAGTTTTGAATCACAGTAAGGCACACGCTAAGTAATAAAATGATTCTTGTTAAAAATATTCCCCTTGTAGGTTCATCAACTCTAACCAATGTACCACTGTGGTGGGGTATTGATAATAGGGAGGCTATGCATGTGTAGGGGCAGAGAGTCTATGGGAAATCTCTGTACCTTACCCTCAATTTTTGTAAAGCTTAAATTGCTCTAAAAAATTAGTCTTAATTAAAACACACTCACTCAAAAAAATAAAAAAAATAAAACACACTCACTCATTCACTCACAGAGAGAGCATACTGTATATATGTATACATGCTCCTCACTCACCTCAAGGACTCTGTCAAGTGCCTTAGAGACCCGGAAATTTTTCAGATCCCGGTCATATAATTCTAGGTGTTTCTTTGAAGGCCTGTTGATCAAAATGTCGTCCTGTATAACAAAATAAATTTATAAAGAAAAGTCAGTATCTGTACAGAGTTTCATTCAAAATGAATTTTTTCATTGTGGATTTCTTTTATACGTGGGTGACCTTGAACTGTGTAATAAATAATGGGCATATGTCCAGAATGCAGACTAATTGAAAATGAAATGCTACATCAATGTTTTCTTACTCTCCTATGATTTAACTTAGAACAGACACACAGTACCTCAGGCTGGGCAAACATTACTCATTTCAATTCTCTTCACATGGCAGGCAGTATGACTTAGTAGAAAGAAAACAAAGACAGGAGAAACTGAGATCTAGTCCCAACGACTCTGGCTACCATTAATGAGATGCTGGATCGACCAGAACTTATTTGCATCTCCATCTTCTCACATGCCATATAGGGACACAACTGGTTCTAGTACTGTTCAGGGCTGTTTAGGAGATCAAATCAGATAGTGTATCAAAGACACTGTTTTGAATATGGTAAAATACTGTAACATTGTTATGACTCAGGGTATTAAAGTAGTCCTTATTCCCCATTACTTATTAATAACATACCCCAATCTAGCAATCTGCAGGGAGAATTAAGGTACAGAAAAGCAAAATAAAGTTAAATCCCATGTGAACTACACTTTCCAATAACATACAGGATTGGAGCTGGCTACTCTAACAAACCATATTTTCTAAAAAAAAAAATAAGAAATACGCAAATACCCTTTGTTTCATGTAATTTTTTCCTTTAATAAAAGTTCGATATGCAGGCCTTCTTCTCCTAGGAAGAGAATCCTTCTTTGCTTCAGATTTCCGATGTTTAACACTCAATATTCCATTGGTCATTCCTACAACTATTGTCTCGTCTTCATGCTAAGGAACAATTAGAAAAATAAGTTAGTCTATTCCTAACCCATCATTTACCCTAGTTTTTCCTCAAAACACCATTTATAAGATGTTTTCTGCTTATCCACACCTTCACCAAGAGTTCCAATCAGATACAGATACTCTGCCTAACAACAATCCACGCAGAAAGTTAGATAAATCACTTTTTCTGCCAGAATACTATTATACTGATGGAACATGTTATATCTGGTATAAGTTATCACTGGCAGTTTGTATAATAATATAGTTAATGACACTTTGGGAAACTTCTAAATTAATTTTTTTCCTGCATCCTCTTATTAGAAAAAGGACTGTGTGATAGCATGACTTTCCACAATCTTGCCAAGAAAATAATTTGTAATACGTTTTTCCTCTTCTAATTCAAATTTCTGTATGATGCATTCAAATATCCTCTTCTTCAACGGCTTGTGAAACTTGACAGTGGACATCCCCAGATCCTGCTCTTAGTGTTAACAATGCCTACAGTGAGCAAGACCTAAGTCTCAACTCATACTAAATTACTGGCACAAGTCATATAATAGAAATTGTCTTAATTCCACTAACTAATACGGCAAGAAGAAAGTAAGATTTATTCAAACACAAAGATAAACCCTGATAATTCCATTTCAGTTTAACAGACAAGGTTAGTGAAAGCTTTAAAAAGAATTAGAAGTACTTACTGCAAGTGCAAGACTCAAAATTGAAGCTGCATAATCAAAACTGTGGACTACTTTATAGGAAGTCGTGCTATATACTTTCACCTTCCTAAGGAAAAGAAAGCTCTGTTACAAATTACCTAGGAAATGAGTGTAAAATGCAAATTTCCTATTTTTTTTTTAGAAACTCAATGTATAAATATTAAAATTTACACTGCAATGAAGAAAAATAATGATTAATATTAATTACAAACTAACTCATCACTGAATCTCTTTTAAAAATGAACTATTAGCAGTAGCTGTGTTTACATAAAGACTCGACTAGCCACCAGACCACAGACCATGAACCACTGTCACCTGACAATGAAACCGGGAGTAAAGGAAAGGTTTCAAAGTACACTGGGATTCAAAAGTACAGGGTTTCTCAACATCAAGTGATTAACACTAGAGGTCAGATAGTTCTTCGTTGCAGAGGCTTTTCTGTGTGCGGTAGGCAGTTTAGCAGCAACCCTGACGGCTACGTACTATACGTCAGCAGCACTCCACTCCCAACTTGTGACAACAACCAAAAATGTCTCCAGATATTGCCACATGTCCTCTGGGAGAAAAAATCCACACGGAGTTGACAACTACTGTGAAGAGAGCCAACTCACACTAATTTTTGAGAGACGCATCTAAAAACGGAGCCCCAAACTGCCTAATAACAGCACTTCAGAGAATCTGCTACAGATTTACATGATAAATTCCTTCATGTTAAAAATACATTCTAGCTTTTAAAATACGTGTACTTTTTTTTAAGAATTTTATTTATTTATTCGTCAGCAAGGGAGAGCACAAGCAGGCAAAGGCAGAGGGAGCAGCAGACATCCCCCCACCGCCGCCCCTGCCCCGAGCAAGGAGCCCCATGGGGAACTTGATCCCAGGACCCTGGGATCATGACCTGAGCTGAAGGCAGATGCTTAACGGACTAGAGCCCCATAAAATATGTATACTTTTTAATAAACATACTGAAAAACCAAGGCTTTCTCTAACAATGAAAATAGGAAATATGGAAATAAAATTACCAAAAACAAATAAATATGAATAAATGTTAGAACTGTGCCATAGTTCTAGCCACATGCTACTAAGCACTTGAAATGTGGCCAGTGAAAATGAAGAACCACATTTTAAATTTTACTTGATTTTAATTAACCTAAATTTTAATTTAAAAACCGAGGTAGTGTAAAAATACTTTTCTGTTAAATCAACTATATTTCACTTTAATCACTATAACATATTATTGCTGTATCACATGACATGTATTGGATGCATAACTTGTCTCTCATTTCTTGGTAATAATTTTTACATCAATTATATATTGAAATGATATTTTAGATAGACTGACCTAAATAAATATATTATTAATGTGGCCTAGTTCTTTTTGCCTTTTTAATGTGGCTACTAAAACATTTATAATTATATATATAGCTCACATCCCATTTCTGTTGGGCAGCACTGTTCTAAAACATTAAAAGAATACTAATACCTACTTAAAATAGTAATATTTGAATCACATAAATGTATAAAAATTTTCACATGAAGTTTTAAATTTGAAAAAAAGCTAGAATATATACATACATTCATT
The DNA here is from genome assembly GCA_003697995.1 of Taxidea taxus jeffersonii. NCBI lineage: Eukaryota > Metazoa > Chordata > Mammalia > Carnivora > Mustelidae > Taxidea > Taxidea taxus. The sequence goes on from RCUC01134923.1 coordinate 36,354, forward strand.
ATAAGTATTTCTAAATATACAAATATACAATAAAGATTTTTAAAGAAAACAAGGAATGACACAGACTATTTTAAATGATTAATGTTTAAATGGTTCAATAAAATTCTTTAAGTATATAAGTTAATACACTAAGGTATGTCAGGTGAGAAAAAAAGTTTGCTATATGTGAATAAAAGGTCAAAACTATTTTCAACTGAACAGATTTTTTTTTCACAGAAATCATTTAACAAAACATTTACTTTAACACAAATACTTTAGAAATAAGTCATTTCCTCGAGCAGTAAGTACACTAGCAATAACAAAGGAAGAAAATTAAAATGCTAACCTATCCAGTGACCCAGAAAGTAACCTCTGTCCAGAGCTGCTCAGATACAAACATGTCACAGTTTTATGATGATTTTTCAAAGACACTAGCAACTGTCCTCCTTTCAGCATGTCCCAGATTTTAACATAACGGCCTCCTACAAAAAGAAATAATCATTAGTTTGAAATTCTGCCTCAACATTCAATATTTTAAAGATTTGAAAAGCATTTTTCACTGGACGCTGCACAGCATGGAGGTAAAGAGAGGGGTCCTGGAGTAAAACCGCCTGGTTTCAAGGCTGGCTCTGTCAGAGTTTGTAACTGAGAATAATAATAATAGTTTCGACCTCAAAGAATTGTTTTGGGATTAGATAACTGCATATTTGTAAAGTTCACAGAACTGCCTAGCAAAATAGAAAGTATAACCAAAAATGTTTAAGAAAATTGTAATAAAATCACCCTGTAAAAGAAATTTTATGTCCCTATGGAAATGAATAATATAAACTATTTCCTAAACATTTTGTGAATCCAAACAAAACTGAAAAACTTCCCTATAACTTTTACTCTAAGAGTTAGAAGGGTCCTTAAAGGCAATTTAATCCAAGTTTAAAAAGATTCTTTTAATATGGCATCTTTTTTTTTTTTAAGATTTTATTTATTTATTTGAGAGAGAGAGAACACAAGAGAGACAGAACATGAGGGGAGAAGGTCAGAAGGAGAAGCAGACTCCCCGCTGAGCAGGGAGCCTGATGTGGGACTTGGTTCCAGGACTCTAGGATTATGACCTGAGCCGAAGGCAGTTGCTTAACCAACTGAGCCACCCAGGCGCCCGCATCTTTTATTTCAATGAAATATTAAGCAAATGTCTGAAGGTAAAATAGAAGAATGAGTTGAAGATGGAGAAGCAAAGGTCTTATCTATCCTGACTAGGAAAGTGGGCCTGTAAACCAGTTCATAGTCCCTGTCTCACCACATGTGACAGCTCATGAGAGAGCACAGTTTAAAACAAGTGATCCTGTCCCAACTCTCATTTCCAAAGTCTGTAAGAGTTGACTGAAGGGACTGCCCAAGGTCATACAGTTAGCTAGTGACACAGTGGAGATTAGATACAGGTGTCCAACCTCCCTGTTCAACTTGAACTTATTTCCATTTCTCAAAATAACAGTAAGAAAAATGGATACATTTGGCAATGTTATCAATGTATTTTGAAATTAAACAGGTATTGGGGAAAAGTATAAAAAGGGTAATTTCTATTGGGATTTTTTTTTTAAGATTTTATTTATTTATTTGACAGAGACAGCGAGAGCAGGTACACAAGCAGGGGGTGTGGGAGAGGGAAAGCAGGCTTCTTTCCCTGAGCAGAGAGCTGATGAGGGGCTCAATTCTAGGACCCTGGAATCATGACCTGAGCCAAAGGCAGATTTTAAGATTTTTATTTTAATAAATTTTAAGATTTTATTTATTTGACAGAGACAGCGAAAACAGGTACACAAGCAGGGGGTGTGGGAGAGGGAAAGCAGGCTTCTTTCCGCTGAGCAGAGAGCCGATGTGGGGCTCGATTCTAGGACCCTGGAATCATGACCTGAGTCGAAGGCAGACACTTAAAGACTGAGCCACCCAGGTGCCCCTCTATTTGGATTTTAAAATTAAGGGAAAAAAAGGCTACACACATAGCCATATATGTGCTATAAATTATATATACTACCTATGTATTCTTCTGTCAACGCATTAATTTTGACTTGATAAGTGAAAAAAACCAATTTACTTCTTCCATTCTAATTTTGAAAATGCTCCATGATCAACATAACAACAACAAAAATACCTCAGTTCCAACTTGATTAAAAAAATGTATTAAGACCCCTTTTGATTCCACATTATATCCTCCTCCAGAACTGCTATTTGTTGGGTAATGTCATTCCAATCAAGAGACATAAAAAAAGATGAGCCTGATTCTAGAACGGAAAGAACTGTGTTTTCAAAAGCTGTCACGGATCTCTTAGGTAGGAATGCCAGGAATACAACCTAGATCTCTGGTTAAATATACAATGCAGGCTCTCGAGTTCTAGGATTTCAGATCTGTCACTCTATCTTAGAAAAATTAGTTAAAATAAATAACTTTTATTTATTTCCTCAGTTACAAAATAGGGAGAAAATGAACTACCTTCTAGGCTTGATAATATGTGTATAATAGCACAGTATCTGGCTCACATTAAGTACTCAGTAAATAGTAACTGTTGGCCTGCTCTACTTATCAGCTGAACAAAACCTAGTTATGCAATTCAAAGGCAGAGTGTTAAATCACAAAAAATAACTGATAAAGTAGTAACTGATTCAAAACCAAAAATACTAGTAAAGCAATTTTTTTTTAAAGATTTTACTTATTTACTTGACAGAGACACAGAGAGAGAAAGAGAGAAAAGAAGCAGGGGGCGTGGGAGAGAGAGAAGCAGACTTCCTGCCTAGCAGGGAGCCAGATGCAGGGCTCAATCCCAGGACTCTGGAATCATGACCTGAGCTGAAGGCAGACGCTTAACGACTAAGCCACCCAAGTACACCTGTAAAGCAATTTTTTAAAATACCTGCTGATGCCAGAAGACCTCCAGAGGGAAAAAGCAGGACACTTTCCACTGGCTGCCCATGCTCAACAGAGATCACACTCTTGTTTGTTCGTGCATCAAACATCTTCACAGTATGATCATATGACCCTAAAATATCAATTTTTGTATTATGTGAGTTTCATTACTCAAACTCAGTATATGTGTGTTTGTATCCAAATATAAATTTTAAAGGGAGAAAAAGATGAAATTTTAAAGACACATCTGTATGTTCATGAAGACACAGTACCTCCAAACTCTGGTACAACTGACTGTTTTCTGAAAAAGCATTATACTATAATATAGTACACTATATTATACAGGATCTTAAACTATTCAGATTTTCTGAATACTACTGTCACTACTGAATCGCCTGGGAATCTCTGCACAAACATCCACAAACACTCCAGGGCATTATCTTTGTTTCTTGGCCGCTAGAGGCTCTGTGCAAACCAGAGTACTAAAACCATTACAGTTCTGACACTCATGTTTTCAGGGAAGCCTGATGCTTCCAAAAACATTTGAAGGACAGTAAGAACAATCACCAAAAGAAGAGAAAGAAATAAAACAACTGGATAAACAGAAACGTGTTTCTTTATAAATTTTTTTTTAAACTGCTCTATCCCAAGAGTCCCAAAGCAATACCAAATTATATCACAATTAAATTATCAAGTTAAGGAGGGAAGAACAGTTCACCAACCTGTTATAAACAGATCTGGGTTCAGTTTGCTAGCACATCCACACCTCACATAATCAGAATGTTCTCTGAATGTCAGAATTTCTTTGGAGTTTGGAATATCCCATAATTTAACTGTATAATCATCAGCCCCAGAGACCACGTGATATTTGTCAGCTGTAAAATCGACTGTATGAACTGCTCTAAAAGATCAAGAATCGATATATTAAAAAGCAAGAAAAAAATTGTATGTCTGGCATCTTCTAACATAAAACACTCCTTTTCCCCAAGTAACAAAAAAAAGCAGCTCAGTTTCAGGGAGTAATGGTAGGAGGAAATTATGAGATAAAATCTTTAAAACAGGTATTTGTCCCTAAGCCAATTTAAAATTTTAAATACCCCTACTTTATAAAGTTAAGACTATTAGTAGCCTTAAAATTACATTTTCTAGGGGCGCCTGGGTGGCTCAGTGGGTTAAAGCCTCTGACTTCAGCTCAGGTCATGATCCCAGGGTCCTGGGATCAAACCCCGCATCGGTCTCTCTGCTCTCAGGGAGCCTGCTTCCCTTCCTCTCTCTCTGCCTGCCTCTCTGCCTACTTGTGATCTCTGTCAAATAAATAAACAAAATCTTTAAAAAAAGAAAAATTACATTTTCTAATGATATGTTAACAATTCTATCAATAAAAATAAATGTTCTAAATTTTGGAGCAAAGGTACATTTAAATAAATAACTTCAAAATGGATAGTTCCTTATAAAATTCTAAGACCTGCTATTAATAGTAAAATCATGTTAAGCGAATTTATTAGATTTTAAATTTTTCACTGATGGGGAAAGACCATCCTGATAATACACTATAAAAAACACTTGAGATTTTAAATAAGCAGAAGCTTCAGCAATGAACTAGGTAATCTTGATATAAAATTATAATATAAAACTACCCTGGTCATTTAATTTATCAAACGGCAAAATATTAATTTCAAGAGAAAAAAAAATCAACCTTCCAATTTGACTTCAAAATAAGAACCTCAAAAGTAGTGTACCCTATAGAGTTCTCATTTATAGCTGTGAGGGTGCCTGCAGATCGGTGGTTTATAACCTCGATTGGTCATAGAACTCACTGATTAGATAGGAAATCTCCCTAGACAAACGTACATTTCTTAAAATGTCATATATAATTCTAGGAAATTCACGAGTCCCATCAAACTGGCCATAGGACTTGATGCTGTCTTAGAACAACCAGGAAATAAAGTATACACTGCTACATAATCTTCACAGAACTGCTCTATGCTTTTAGTCAAAGCCCATAAAAACAAAAAAAAAGTTTACAATAACAAAAGAAACAACAAAATAACCAACTGTCTATAACTGTATGGGGACAGATGCTAACAAGACTTACTATGATCATTTTGCAATAGACACAAATATCGAACGTATGCTTGAAACTAACATGTTTCGTTACTTATACTTCCGTAAAAAAAAAATTTTAACTCTGGCTCTTACTTAGTATGACCTTCAAACTGCCTGAGGGGAGCTCTCCCACTTATATCAAAAAGCTGAACTCCACCATCTTCACTGCCAGCCACAAGCAGTCTACCATCCTGACGAAAAGTAGCACAGTATGCCGTGTCTTTAAATCGAGAAAAGGTTTTTATAGGTTCTTGAGAGTATCGGCCATAAATGTGAATCTACAAAAAGATTAAAAGACATAGTATTTAACCAAATGGCTCAAGATTTAACTTATAACTACACAAGGAAATATAACTACACAAAGGAAAAAGAAATTTAACATTATATTTACCCTTGAGGAAGCTGTGACGGCATAATTATATGGAGGCTGTGGAGAAAAATCTACTTTTGACACTGCACCAAACTCCTTGATTTGAACAGGGGTCTTGATAAAAAAAGAAAAAATAACAATACAAAGGATTAACAGTTACAATTGGTAAGACCTTCTAAGCATTACATAATTTCTTACTGATCATTTCTCTTTGTTCTTAGTAACATTTACTAGGATGTATTTAATACAGAAACATAAAAAGAGCAAAAAGGTTCAATTACCATCACCCAGATTACCCTGGTTGCCACTAAAGTAAATAAATGTATAACAGTAAATATATATATGGCAATATATATATGGGCAGACGCCCAACTGACTGAGCCACCGAGGTGCCCCTCTTTTTCCATTTTTTAATTGTTCATTTAAAAAAAATCACTTTTAAGCCTTTGTAGTCTAGAAGAACTAATTCTGTATCACTGCTTTCTTAGTTTTAGAAAGGCAAAAAGAATCTTGCATAATTGAAAAATCTATCTCATTCGGCATTCATTAATCATCTATTTTCTGGTAGGCACTTGTATGATTAAAATCATTAAGACACAGTGAGAGAGGGAACACAAGCAGGGGGAGTGTGAGAGGGAGAAGCTTCCTGCAGAGCAGGGAGCTCCACATGGGGCTTGATCCCAGGACCCCAAGATAATGACCTGAGCCAAAGGCAGACACTTAACAACTGAGCCACTCAGGTGCCCCAGAAGCATGGCCTTTTAATTTAAAACTTCCGAGAAAAAATACCATATTATCAAATTTTCCACCCAAACTGTAAACTGTTGATAGATTATTTTATTAGTTCTCTACTAGGGTATCCAAAGTATAACATATGCTGGGGAAATAAGCATAAATGCAAACCACTCATTACCATCTATACTTACCTTATAGTTGTTCCAGTACAGTGTGTCTTGGGTGATTTTTTCACCAAGTACAGGATATGTCTGGATAGCTGCAGGCTTATAACCAGCCATAATTTCATATAATTGGACTGTTAAATTGATGTTACAAATAATTATAGTGGCTCTGCTTTATGTCTGAAAAAGAAAATATTTTATATACACATATTATTCTTTAACCTGTATAGTTCCATTTTCATGCTTTGTCTTTTCAAAAGACTATGTGACCCCTTACAGTTTAGTGACCAATAAATCATCTAATTCTAACACAGAAGAGACAATCTAAAGGAAGCAGGAAGAATACAGACAGGGCTACCAAACTGCACCATCTACTCACCTATACACAGAGGCTGTACACAAATGTTCTCACATCTAATTAACCAATTTACAACACACGGAAATAAATCTGGCTCAGCCATCCAGCAGCCAAAGCAGAAGTCCACTGGCTTAGACTGTTTATTAATGAACAACAGAAAACATTAAGATAATAGTGCAAATACAAAAGTTTCCTAAAACTAAATTTAGGATATCATTTAATCTATATGAACACAGTGTAGGGCCTTGACTTCCTGAAAGCCTGAGAAATATCAAGAAGGAAAACAAAGCAAATAGTCTAACAGAGAAGCTTAAAATTAAATTTAAAAGCTTAAAATGAAATTAAAAGCTGATATTCTGATGCAGAAGTTTAAATGTAAATGCTTAAAATAAAAATTAACTTTTAGAAGTTTAAACAGTAAGAAAAGAAACAAGAATAAAGCAATTCTGAAATTAAATTCCCAATTTAAATGACAGAACAGGATAAAAATAAATTAAAACTTTTAACTGACATGGAATTAAGCCAAAATGTCTCTCCAGGACTATTCAACTGTGAAAAAGATTTATTTTATCAGTGGTCCAACTCATCATCTATTCCAAAAAGCTTGAAAACAGTACACCAGTTATTACCAAAATAAATAGGTATGACATACTCTAAAGGTTCTTTTGATGAAATGTATCAACAATTAATTTTTTTTATTTTAAAGATTTATTTATTTATTTGTCAGAGAGAGAGAGAGAGAGAGAGCGCAGGAGCGAGCACAGGCAGGCAGAGTGGCAGGCAGAGGCAGAGGGAGAAGCAGGCCCACCACTGAGCAAGGAGCCCGATGTGGGACTCGATCCCAGGATGCTGAGATCATGACCTAGAGCCGAAGGCAGCCGCCCAACCAACTGAGCCACCCAGGCGTCCCGAAATGTATCAACAATTAAAAGGAAGGAAAGTTTTCTGTTCATTCAAGTACCTACAATGTATAGGACACTGTTCCAGGCTCTGGAAATACAATGTTGAGTAGAACAGTCCCCTCACGCCCTCCAATATTCTCCATTTTAGCTGGTAATCAGCAGAAGACTCAGCCTTGACTTGTCCTTCCTCTTCACTTTTAACATCCAAATAGTTAACAAGATCTGCTATTTTTACCTCTTAAACTTCATCATGCCCACTCCACCAAGTTCCACTGCTTTTAGATCTTCTCATCTACAGAAATAGTGCAGTATAAAGGCCCTGGACTCCCTCATCATCTTTTTGTTTTTTTAAGATTTTATTCATTTATTTGACAGAGAGAAAGAGAGCACAAATAGAGTGGCAGGCAGAGGGAGACGGAGAAGCGGGCTCTCCACTGAGCAGGGAGCCTGATGCAGGACTTGATCCCAGGATCCTGGGATCAGGACCTGAGCCCAAGGCAGCCGCTTAACGGGCTGAGCCACACAGGCACCCCCTTATCCATCTTTTAAATAGCCATCAACAAGACCTAACTACCCAGTATATCCAGCACAAAACACAACACTGAAAGGAAAGGCCCAACCTCTTTAACAAGGCTTCTGATCTGGCCCTTACCTACCTTTCCAGCTTCACTCTTTGCTATTCCTTTTTTTTTTTTTTTAAAGACTTTATTTATTTATTTGACAGAGATCACACGTAGGCAGAGAGGCAGGCGGGGGGGCGAGGGGGAAGCAGGCTTCCTGCTGAGCAGAGAGCCAATTCGGGGCTCGATCCCAGGACCCTGAGATCATGACCTGAGCTGAAGGCAGAGGCTTTAACCCACTGAGCCACCCAGGCGCCCCTGCTATTCCCTTTAACACATTATTCTCTTACTTCTCTCACTGTCTTTGCTCATTTATCCACTTTGCCAGGAATGATCTCTACATACCCACTTCCTTTTTATCTTTTAAAGCTCAATTCAAGGATCACATCCTCCACACTTCTCTGAACTCCTAATCCTACTTCATTCTGCATATTTCTGTCTCTGTGCATAGTGACACTGAATTTGTAATAATCTTTTTCCCACTATACTGAACATTTCGTATCACGAAGATTTTTTTAAGTGCTTAAAGAAAACTTGGGTAAAGAAAGTAGGCACTGTGCTGAGTTCTACAGAAAAACATAAAATTTAAAGGCACAAGTGGTGTCTATGGTATGAACACTGCTAGAATCAAGAGTCAGCAAACTTTTTCTGTAAGGGTCCAGATGACAAGTATCTGAGGTTTTGCAGGCCAACAGGCAAAATGGAGAATATCATGTAGTTACAAGCAAGCAAGCAAGAAAAAAAAGTCTCAATTTTTCACTTACAAAACATCCCAAAAAATTATGAGAACAATTTTATAGTTATGAATGAAAATAATGAGATTTTTGAATGAAGGGAAAAACACTTCACTTACTTCAGGCTCCAGATTAGTGCTTCCTATCATCAGAATGCAAATATTCACTTGTAAAAATCATTCTAGGCTCACTGGCTGCCCAAGGAAAATGGTCACCTTGCCAAATCTAGTGTGTGGGCCTCCATTCCTTACTGTAATACACACAAAACCACCTTACTAGAATATCAAAAGGAATACATAACTCTGCCTTGAGAGAAACACTTTAAAGCTCTTAAAGTTTACAAGTGAGGGATAGGGGCGCCTGGCTCAGGTCATGATCCCAAGGGTCCTGGAACCAAGACACCATGCAACTCCTTGCACAGCGGGGAGAAGCATTCTCCCGCAGCCTGCCGCTCCCCCTGCTTGTGACCCCGCTCGCTCTCTCACAAATAAATAAAATCTTAAAAAAAAAAAAAAAAAGTGAGAAGTAGTAGCAGTGGTTTGCCAGATTAAAGACAGATACAACACTGGAGATGAGGAAGAGGGAACATGACACAAAAGCGTGGAGGCAAGAAATGATGTGAAAATGAATAGGAAGAAAATGATCAGGGAGAGGTGAGAGCCGGAGAAACTGAGAGCAGATTAATAACAAATACTACAATACAAAGCAAAATATCAAACATATGCTACAAATAACGTACAGAGTACTAAGAGCTCAAAACAGATTTTTAAAAATTTATTAATTTATTTATTTGACAGAGACCACAGGTAGGCAGAGAGAGGAGGAAGCAGGCTCCCCGCCGAGCAGAGAGCCCGATGCGGGGCTCGATTCCAGAACCCTGAGATCATGACCTGAGCCGAAGGCAGAGGCTTCAACCCACTGAGCCACCCAGGCGCCCCTCAAAACAGATTTTTTTTTTAAAGATTTTATTTATTTATTTGATAGACAGAGATCACACAAGTAGGCAGAGAGGCAGGCAGAGAGGGGAGGGGAGAAGCAGGCTCCCTGACGAGCAGGGAGCCCGATGTGGGACTCGATCCCAGGACGCTGGGATCATGACCCGAGCCGAAGGCAGCGGCTTAACCCACTGAGCCACCCAGGCGTCCCTCAAAACAGATTTTTAATTCTAACCGGGCGGCTCCCAGAAAGACTCAAAGTGTGCATTTCAACCGGGTCTTGACGTCTAATACTAAAACAAACTGACCTTTTAAGATGGGCACAAGCGCGGGGGATAAGGGCAGCACTGGAAATCGAGAGAATATCATAAGCAAAGACAGGTGGAAATGTGCCCAGTGCCTTGGAGGGATGCACAGGAGGAGAGGATGTAATCGCAGACGAGGCCAATGTACGGCGAAGCTAAATCGCGGGGATCCTGAGAGGTTGGTTATGGAATTTGGGCCGTTCGGTGAAGACTGAGAAGCCCCAGGGGAGCACGCCAGATTCCAAGGAAGGCCCGACCAGAGCTTGAACTACCCCCACTGGGAGCCTCCTTCACCTACCTACCGCCTCACCTGCCCCACGGGACACTCTG
>ML102842.1:0-12295 GCA_003697995.1 Taxidea taxus jeffersonii
GTGAGCCCTCAAACTTTGTTTTTTATCTTTGTCCTTGTTTTTGGCTATTATAACTGTCTTTCCATGTAAACTTTATAAACAGCTTATATGTTTTAACAAAATACCTTGTTAGGATTTCAACTGGAATTCCTTGTATCTGTGAATCAATTTCAGAAGAATGGACTTGAGCAATAGTATCCCTTTTAATCTATGAACACAGTGTATCTCTCTATTTAGGCTTCTTCTGATTCCTTCCCTTCCTATTTTGTGATTTTTCAGCATAATGATTTTGTACGTATTTTGTCACAAATTTTGTCATGCCCAAGTATTTTGTGGTTTTAGTGCTATTGTTAAAAAGTACTTTAAAAATAAGTTTCTAAGTTATTCTCATTGATAATATGTAGGAATACAACTGATGTTTATGATTGACATTTTATCCTGTGACCTTGCTGAATTCATTGATTAGCCCTAGTAGGTTATTTGTAGGTTCTTTGGGATTTTCCATTTAGATAACTGTTAATCTGCAAATAGAGATGGTTTATTTTTTCCTTTTTGAAAAAAATCTGTATGCATTCCACCCAACACCACAAGACCCCAGTCTTATCCTGTGTGATGCGAATGGGATTAGAGACAGTAGATATCCTTATCTTTTTCCCAGTCCAATGGGAAGGCAGTCAGTCTTTCATTAACGTGTGTGATATTTGCTGTAGGGTTTCTGTCGATGACCTTTATCGCCCTGAGGAAGTCCCCTCCCACTCCCAGTTTGCTGAGAGTATTTATCATGGATGGATATCAAATTTTGTTAAAGGATTTTTCTGTATCTATTGAGAGCATTGTGTGGCTTTTCTTCTTTAGTCTGTCCATGTGGTGTATTACACTGATTGATTTTCTAATGTTGAAGCAAATTCACATTCCTGGGATCAACTCCCTTGGCCATGAGGTATTACTCTTTTTAAATCTTGCTGGACTCAATTTCCTAATATTTTATTGAGGGTTTTTGTTCCTATGATTATGAAGGATATTGCTCAGTAGCTTTCTTGTCTTGTGATGTCTTTGTTTTGCTCTCAGGGTAATTCTGGATTTATAACACATGTCACGGAATGTTCCATCCTTTCCTATTTCCTGAAAAAAGCATATGTAGGAATGGTATCATTTCTTCCTTAAACGTTGAGTAGAAGTCCTCTATGCAGTCATCTGAGTCTGACTTTTTTTCTGTGGGGAAAGATCTTACCCACAATTTCAATTTCTTTGATAAATATATAACTATTCAGGTTATTCAGTTCCTCTCAAGTGAGCTTGGGTAGTTTGTGTCTTCTAAGAAATTGATTTACTTCATTTAATTTGTCAAATTATTAGCATAATTCTTGGTTTTATATCTTTATTAACCTTTTTAGGCTTATAGGTTCTGTAATGAAGTCCCATACTTAAACATTTCTGATGTTGAACATTTATTTTTGTTTGTTTGTTGTTTTCTTCATCAGCTGGATGGGAGGAAGATAAGATTGGGTAAACTTTTTGTATAATGGGCTATATAATAAATATTTTAGAATATGCAAGTCATTTGGTCTGTCTCAACCACTCAACTTTCTTGTAGTGGAAAACAGCTACTGAAAATCAGCAAATGGGTTCCAATAAAATTTCTATTTACAAAAAACAGTGAACTGGATTCTGCCCATGGATGTAATTTATTCATCATTGGGTAAGAGATGATGAACTTTATTAAACTTTTCAAAACACTAGCTATTGTTTTCATTGATTTGTTTCCATTGTGTTTAATTTTATTGATTTCTACTCTTACTTATTACTACTTATTATTACTTATTATTTCCTTTCTTCCTGATTGCCATAAGTATATTTTGCTTTTCTTTGCCTAGCATCACAGAATAACAATTTTCTAGTGTCATCCTAGTGTCAGTGAAAGTGTGGATCCTAGATTTCAGATTCCTCTTTTTTTCTTTTCTTTTTTGTTTTTAAAGCTTTTATTTATTTGACAGACAGAGATCACATGTAGGCAGAGAGGCAGGCAGAGAGAGAGAGGAGGAAGCAGGCTCCAGGCTGAGCAGAGAGCCTGATGCGGGGCTCGATCCCAGGACCCTGAGATCATGACCTGAGCCAAAGGCAGAGGCTTAACCCACTGAGCCACCCAGGCGCCCCTCCTCTTCTTTTCTAACAGGATCCTTAATTCTGTAAATTTTTTCTCTAATTGTTGCTCTAGCTGCATCCTACATATTTTAATGTTTTATTTTATTTTCATTCAATTGAAATATTTTCTAATATTCCTTAGATCTTCCTATTGACCCATAGGTTATTGAGAAGCATGTGTTGTATGTCCAAACTTGGAAGGCTTTTCTAGAAATTTTTTGTTTTTGACAATTGTTATAATTTAATCCTTCTAGTCAGGGAACATAGTTTATATGATGTAAATTATTTTGAATTTGTTGAGACCTTTGTTCTGGAATGGAATATAAACTCTCTTGGTGAATATTTCATGTGCTCTAGAAACTGCGTATTCTACTGTCTGATGAAGTGTTCCCTAAATGTCAATTTTGATACAATGAGTGATACTCTCAGTCAGGTTTTCCAAAAACATTCTGGTGTTTGTTACTTGCTTGATGTATTCCTGAGAGGAATTTTGAAGTCACAAACTATTAGTTTTTGCTCCGTACATATTGAAGCTTTGATGCCAGGTGCAAACACATTTAGGATTATTTTGTCTTTTTGGTGAATTGACTCCTTTATCAGCACATGATGCCTCTTTTTGTCCTTAGTAATGTTTCTTGTTCTGCAGTCTACTTTGTATACAGCCACTTCTACTTCCTTTTGATGAGAGTTTTTATGGCATGCATTTTTCTATCTTCTTACTTTATAAGCATATTTTATACTTACAGTATGTGCCTTAAAAACAGCATTTAATCGGGCTTTTTAAATTTAATGTGACAGTATCTGTCTTTCAGTTGAGATGTTTACATTTAATGAAATTATTGATATGATTGGTTTGCAATCTGTTACTTGGATACTGTTTAAAAAACTTGTTCCCTCTGTTCTTAAGTCTTCTTTTCACTTTTCTGTTTGCTTTGGGATTAATTGATTACGAGCAGTCCTCACTTTGTATAGTAGTGTGAGATTGTGTAAATGACCGTGCAGCCTGAAACCACACAAAATGATCTTAAAAACCAAGTGGATGATCTCCCAATGTTCTGGGACATTTAAAATTTTGTTCAAAACATTAAAGACTCTCTTACTGGCACCTTTACATGGATAGTAAAATGAAAAAAGAGCAAAATTAATATTTCTTTAGACTACTGTAATTTAAAACATCAGACACATGAAAGTTAAATGTTTATTGCTTTGTGAAATACAAGAATACCTTGGGCAGTGCTTGCCTTCTTTTTATTGGTGTAACTTACCAGGTGGAGTGAACATCTCTTCTATATTTTGGCCAACTGTCCTACTCTTCTCTAAGTTTGAATCAGCATTTGGCAGTCGGTCCTTTCTACATCAAGTGTCAGGAAATATCTTTGAGAATTCGCTGAATGAGAGAGAGGGAGAGCATAAGCAGACAGGGGGACAGAGAAACAGACTCAGTGCTGAGCAGAGAGCCTGACATGAGACTTTATCTCAGGACCTCGGGATCATGACCTGAACCAAAGGCAGACACTGAACTGACTGAGCCACCTGAGTGCCCCACCAGCCTCTCTTCTGAGACAACTTCCTCTTTACTCTCATTCCTCATTTATTTATCACCTTCCTCATTTATGTCAATGAGCTTGTCCTCGCTAAGTTCCTCTGGCTGAATAGCCACATTTTGTTGGACGATGGCCCTATCACTATACCTGCGGTCAGCTACCTGTTCTATGACTTCATTGATGTTCCATTTGAATTTCAGCATCACCATTTCCTGTGTCTTTGCTGCATGTTCATCGTTGCCAGCCATTTCCCTCTTGAGGTTATCCATTTTTGTAAAATGTCATGTGGGTTTATTACTGGGAGATGGGGAAGAAACACAACTACACCCTTTGCTGTGGGTTCCAGGACTGAGGAATGGATGAGCAATGGTCAGTCCCTGAGATATTTGGAAGGGAGTGGTTTGATGGGTAATTGTTCATCATGAACATCTGTTATTACTGATTTGGGGACCGAAGAGTAGGCAGTGAGGTTTTTTCTGTATGCAATTAATTGCCATTTTTATAGTGATAACTGAAATTTGACATGTTTTGGGAGAGGGTCAACTAAACCATGGTAACTAAAATATGTGCACATTAGAAATATGCAAAGTAAGGGCCACCTATAATGCAATTATTCCATTTTATCTCTGTTACTGGATTATTACCCATATGTCTTTTTCTAATTTTCTTTATTGTTTTCTCTAGGATTTACAATAGGTATTAACTTAGCATGGTCTACTTTCAAATGATATTATATAACTTTTTGTAAGGTTGTAAGAATCTCACAACAACATGCTTCCAGTTCTTCCCTCCCTACTGTTTTGGTATAGTTATCATACTTTTACATATGGTATAGCCCCTCTCCCAACCAAGTAGTTAGTCTTAGCTTTTAACAGTCAATTATCCTTTAAAAACATTACAATTTAAAAAATTACCTTTTTCTATTTACATATGAGCATTTTCAGACTTCCTTATATTTTCGTGCAGAGTCAAATTTCTATTCAGTACCCTATTTCTTCTGAGTGAAAAACTTCCTTTAATATTTCCCATAGTATAAGTCTGCTGACAATGAAGTCTTTTAGCTTTTTTGTTTATTTGTTTGTATTTGGTTATTTTGTGGAAGAAATTGAAGTAAGCAGGATTTCCCATCTGGAAATGGGCACGTGTCTTCTCTGGCCATTAACGTGGGCCATTAGTCAACTTACTTAGGAGTGGAGCTGGGTTTGTTTCTTGTTATTATGATGACTTCCAGACACCATAACTTCACATTCTCCTACTGATGCCTTTTCTTACAATGGAAGCTGGGGTCCTAACAGATTCTTCTCAGTGCTTACGTCCCAAACATTCTTCTTCCAGCCATCATTGTATGTCTGTACCACAGAGGGGGGATCTTCATCCTCTCTCTCCCCTCTCCTTTACCCCCCCACCCCCGACCATAGATTCTTTGACTTGTTACCTTAATTAACTAGGATAATCTTGCCAATTAGAGAGGGTCTACTTTGATCTAATCCTTCTTCTGATCCATCTTCCCTTAGGTAGGCTCTAGGTACCTGGATGTTCAAGGTAGATTCTGAGCATTTCTCTCACCATGTCTGTTAGGGAGCACTGATCGTAGAGTGGTAGGAATCTTCTGTTAATACTGAATAGGATTCTGGGCTCACAACAATTTTGTGCCCCTCCCGCAGGGATAGATGTTGTTTTCTTCCATATTACCCCATAGTAATGGGTTTCCACCCACCTGTGTTCTGGGGATGACATTCTTGGTATTCTTCCATCTCTGCCTCAAGACTTTTTGTTTCACATGACAGGAGGGGGGTGTGAAGCGACATGAGGCTTTATTCCCTTCTGGCGTTGACAGGCTTTATCTCCTTCCTCTAGGTCAGTTCTGGTTTGATAGGTTCTCCCCAGTTTCCTATTGCCAGTCTTTCTTGATTTACCCAGCAGATATCCACAAAAGAAGAGCTTGGGAGTGGAAACTAACTTTGCCTGTGTCTGCAGCTAGCTTACTCTTGGCTGAGCAGAGGCTGACGGGGCTCAATCCCAAGACCCTGGGATCATGATCTGAGCTGGAGGCAGATACTTAACCAATGGAGCCACTCAGGTACCCCATTCATTTACATTTTAATTCAAGTCTTCTTTCCCCTTGTGTTGGAGACTCATCTACACCCCCGACCCTCCCCACCCATGCTGAATGCTTGCTCATCCCATTTCTCATTGGGTAGGGGAGTAGAGTGATCTCCTACCATGGATTCAGTTTACTTGGTTGCCCTGTGATCAGAACAATCTGATGGATGCCCACAAAGTTGCCATTTTACAGTGTATCCAACTCCTCCTGGTTCTTTAGGTGGGAGAGAGGCTCCTTGCAGATACTCATATCCCAAACTCTTTTTTGTTGAATCTCATTTTTCATAATTTAATGTCTGGCCCTCAAAAAGAGTTATACATATCATAACAGAGAAGGGAAAATACATCCTTTCTGATGTATGTTTTAACCCATATCATTCAGTCTGCCTTTCTGGAGTTGAGACAGTAGAGGAGAAAGAGCCTGAGGAGGGAGCCCACACTCACGGTGTGATGTTACCAACATGGGCCAGGCTGGAAGGGATAGTGAGAGGACACATGAATGGACTTAGGATATGCTTTAAGAGAGCCCTTGTAGTGAATGTTGACCGACAACATATCATTGTAAGAGCCATAAAAGAATCAGGATCCCTCTGAAATCTTGGACCTTAGCCACTGGGTAACTCAGCTGAATAACTAAGGTCATTACTAGAGTATTATTACTAGAATCATCATGCAGGAGTATGGATGCAGATTTGTTTTACAAGAAACATTAATTTTCTGCACACATACACGTACACTCACTCATACACACCCCTGGGCTGTCCTGATGGGCTGAGACAGCTTAACATCAGGACAAAAGCCCCAAGAAAGGAAGTGTGTAATGCATAAGGGAGTCCTTGTCCACACCTTACTAAGTCACTTCATTAGCTGAACTAAGGAGTTCTTGTGTTGTAAGGAAAAGGAATGCTAAATAAACTTGGAAGTGATTTATGGGGAACGTTTGTCTAAATTTTGTTTTTTATTAAACACCAGCTGATTTCGAATTTTACATATTATAAATGGCTTTCATTTACTCTTGTGCAGCCCCCCGCATTTGCATAAGATTCTTTTCTGTTACATCTCATTTTTTATAACCTAATGTCTGGCCTTAAAATAAAAGAGTCATGTACACAATAACAGAAAGGGATAAAAAAGAATAAAAAATGAGAACAGGAATATAAATGACTTTAACAAGTGCACTATTAATGCTGAACATAATGGTAACTTCTGCTCGAAGCACTCAGATCTCATACGTTCTCTTTTTTTTAAAAGATTTATTTATTGGGGCACCTGGGTGGCTCAGTGGGTTAAAGCCGCTGCCTTCGGCTCAGGTCATGATCCCGGGGTCGTGGGATCGAGCCCCGCATCGGGCTCTCTGCTCTGCAGACAGCCTGCTTCCTCCTCTCTCTCTGCCTCTCTGCCTACTTGTGATTTCTGTCTATCAAATAAATAAATAAAAAATCTTTAAAAAAAAAAAAGATTTATTTATTTACTTAAGAGAGAGAGAACATGAGCAGGGGAAAAGGCAGAGGGAAAGGGTGAGAGAGAATCCCAAGCAGATTTCCCGCTGAGTGTGGAGCCCATCGTGGACCAGATCCCATGACCTTAAGATCATGACCTGAGCCGAAATCAAGAGTCTGGAGCTTAACCCACTGAGCCCCCCAGGTGCCGCTTCTATGCTTTCTAAGAATTATTGTGAATCTCCCCAGTGATCTGAGTATGGCAGCAAGGTGCAGGGACAGTTTGGTGGGGTCAGTGGTCCAGGGCTTGAAGTCAGCGCTTTGGGGCTGGCAGAGGCACGTTAGTTCACTAGCCACTGTCCTCTCCCAAGTCTGACTTCTGCAGGTGGGAACCTTGCAAATCCTCCTTCCTTGCAGGGTATGTTCTTGTTGAGGTGCTACTGGGCTTCATGAATTAAGGGCTTAGATTGATGCGTGGGTGGGATGTAAAGAGGGAAACATACAGGAGACTTTGTCAAGCCTAGAGGACAAGCTTTTATCTAGGGATGGACTTATTCCAAGGTGGCCAAGAGTGCCCATACCTGTGCTGTCCTCCTGAGGTTAGTTACAGGAATCACGTTTGCATTTGGAGGAGCTCTGAGCACTTACACAGCAGTGCTCTGACTGAGGCCTCCGAGGAAGGTAGTGGCATAACTGTACAAAAATGAATCTTCATTTACTTATTAAATTAATATTTACTTATGGACAGTGCACTAGAGACACGGAATGTTAAAAGATATAAAATTTCACCTCATAATTCAATCGAGTACAAAATGATGTAATAGTTTGCTAAAATCAGATTGCATCTAGTCTTAATCCTCTTCCTTCTGGATGACTAAGGAATGCTGAAGGGGCCCCTTCTCCTCACACCAAGACTTGCCTCCGTTTGCACCTTATTCATGGCAGAACTTTCCAGAAGGGCTTTGTGGTCTTCAGGTTGCAGTAGTCAGTGCCAATGTGCTTGTGGCTCAAACTAGTAGGGCTAGCTTCAAGCTCCTAAGAATTTGTAAAAGGTAGGGTCCCCATCACTCCTCCCTAGGCCGACAACCCAGCCACTGTGCTCCTGCCAAGACCCTGGAGAGAGGGGCTCATATCCTGCTGTTCACTCATCCCCAAGACCTCCAGCTCAGTCACTGGAAAATTCTTTTTGCTCTCTGGGCTTGCCCCTTATTCTCCTCGAAGTCTCTCCCTCATTTACCTCTTTCTAGGAACATCTCTCCACAGTCTGTCTTTGGTTCTGATAACAAAAGCCAGGACGGACATTTCTCCCCACTACAAGTTTGGCTTTCAGTCCCTCAACAGTGCCAGGTGGAGAAGGTCTGCTTTGAGTTGTGCTGACAATATGGAGATGAAAGGCATTTCATGGAGAGGGACTAGCATATGGAAACTCTCAGATGCGTGAGGGAGCATCTTGCCGTTGACGACAAGAAGCAAGGACTAAACTGAGCAGACAGTATATTTGGAGTCGAGGCTAATGGCTCGTGATACCAAATCTCAAGATATTTCTGGTCTGGAATATTTCTGGTTTTGTACTCAGAATAGGTACTTTGTGATGGAGAGGACAAAGTAATGAAGAAAAACAGAGTGTGGCTTTGAAGAATTTCCCTCGAAAGTTTGCATTGTGATCATGAAAGCCCTCCCGTTTATGGCCCTATCTCTGTGGCCAAATCTAACCCTTTTCTGAACTACAAGAGGAGTTCAAGTACTCCCTATTATCGCCCAAAGTCTCATTTTTTCCCATTACCATAAGAGCTCTACTGTCTGAAAGTCATCTGGCACCAATCACTCTGATGACCCAGTGAAAGAGGATTTCTGTGCTGTCTTTAGGGCTGAGTAAACCACAGCCCAGAGAGGCCCTGAGCTGTGCCCAGCTGGTGTGCTGAGACTTCACTTCCAGGACCCCCTCCCATCTCTCAGACTTGTCGGTATCTCATCTGATGTAGATGATGGGGGGAGCAGGTAGGACAGGATACATCCTAGAGTCAGAGCCCCGAGGGCCATCAGATTACTTATCCTAAGCCTGCAAGGGGGAGAATTTCAGAACTGTGATAGAATGCAAGACGGGGATCTAGTTTTTATTCCCCTAGGGGCTAGTGGCATTGCATGGCCACGACATTTCAAACCCAGAACTTCTGCTCCTGAAACAAGATTAATTTTAGGTAACCTCATACCGGGACTGTGTGAGAATGAATGCCAGTAATGATCTGTGCATGAAAGATGACTTTGAACATAATGTATTAATAGAATTCACAGTGAGAGATGGCTGAACCAGGAGCTCAGCAGGAGCAAGGTACTACATAAATAGAAGACAGCATTATTTTTATAATAATCTAACCCTGCTCATATTCCAGCTCTCAGAGCACTTAACCCTACCCTGTTTTCCAAGCTGTGTGGGTGGCGACTTGCCTGGGTGATGCATGTCATATCATGTGTGTATATAGACAATGTCCTTTGGCCACCAGTGTTGTCGTTTGCTGAGCAGGAGGAGAGGAAGATTTTAGTACACTGTTTCTGCTTACATTTGCAAAGGCTGGTCCTGTACCTTCTCCTCTGGTCATTTCTCCAGGATCCTGAAACAGCCGATAAAATAATAAGCCTTTTGCAATTACACATCCCATCTATTGATTTGTATATTTTTTTCATAGATTAGATTGTAGATATTATTTAAATATAGACACACAGACATTTATAGCAAATTATGTTAGAGGAAAACATACTGTAATTTTTAATTGGATTTTCCATGGATACAATAAGAACTTGGAATTATTTTCCTGGTCCATGGGCAGCATGCCCAAATCTACTTCATTATTTTATAAGAAAAATGATGACTAGCATTTCATTTAGCAACCTGGAAATTATTTTTCATTTCTACAATGTTGAATAAAATGCTTCAAATTATACTGAGAGGGTCCTTGTTATCTCTGTGTTTTACTCGGATGCCAAACAAAAGAGGAGGGCCACCTTCCCTAGGCGCTAAAGTTTTTCTCTGGGAAGATCTTACCCCCCACCCACCCCCAGGAAGACTTCAAAGGAGTCATTAGCCTCATTTGATGACTTTGCCAAAAAAAAAAGAAAAAAGAAAGAAAGGAAGAAAGAAAGATCGAGATGTGCCTTCATGGCCATCTTTAGTGCATTCCATACGTCCCCCTAGCAAGACTTTTCTTTCCTTCTAACGGTCTTTTCTGGTTTCTTGGGCAGCACCTCTCTCTTACCTATTTCTTTTTCTGTGTCTCTTTGGTAAGAGAAGCCATCCCTGCCTTTATAGTTTGGAACCAGTCCTGACTGGCTTCTGGCTTGTCAGCCTTCCGTATTTGACTGTGTGGTTAGGCAAGAATGCCAGAGACATCAACACTTTAGCTGGAATGGTGACCCAACTCCAGAGAAGCCATCGACAGTCTTCCCCCACAGTTACACAGTCAAAACCGCCTCTCCCCTCGCCAGCCATGTGCTCCTTGACCTGTAACTGTGAACAAAAAGATCAGCTGGAGAACCCCTTTCTTTTCTTCTGTCAGACACAGAGCATGCTTGAACATTGTTGGACTAGAAATACACAGATTTATTGTTATTCTTGCAGTGTTTTTTTGAATAAAGCCTTCGGCAATTTTGCATGGAAGTGACTTCAGGTTTGTCTCTTTGGGGGGCTACGTTCTTACCACAGCAACACCCAGTATTCCTACAAGTATCTTACAACCTCTCCTGTCACATTACTTTGTAAGTTGTTAATACCAAACCCCGGAAGAAGCAACTTTATTTTCAGGTGAAGATGCTGTCATGTACATTCTTCTTTGTCTTTTCTCTCCATCCCCTTTGCCTTGCTCAGACTGTCCTCCTCAACACTCATGTGAAGAATGGAGTCCCTGATGGGCTGGCTGCAAGTGGGAGAGGCTTTGCGGCCATCAGTCTTCCTGGAAGGCCCGCATTCCATGAATCAGAGATCTTTGATCTTTTCTGTGACTTGGCCTCAAACCCTCTCAGTGTTTGGCAGCGGGAGAGGTAAGTACGGACTGATTTACCACTATGCTTTTTTCCATGAGGCTATTTGTAGTGTCAGGTCACTACTAGTGGATTTGGGAAACGGTCTTAATGACCATTACAGGATGACCTCGGTGGGTATTTTCTGTCTTCTTGATGGCTCGGATAAAAGTAAGACCTAGCGGTGTGCCTGGGGTGGCTCAGTTGGTTAAGCCTCTGCCTTCAGCTCAGGTCATGGTCTCAGGGTCCTGGGATCAAGCTCCGCATCAGGCTCTCTGCCCAGTGGGGAGCCTGCTTCCCCCCTCTCTCTGCCTGCCTCTCTGCCTACTTGTGATCTCTCTCTCTTTCAAATAAATAAATAAAATTTAAAAAAAAAGTAAGACCTAGCTTATGATGTTCTTGAGATGCTCATGTTCAGTGTTTGCATTTTTTTAAGTTATTTTCTTTTTAAGATTTTATTTATTTATTTGACAGAGATTGAGAGAGAGAGAGAGCGAGAGAGCACAAGCAGGCAGGGCAGCATACAGATGGAGAGGGAGAAGTAGGCTCCCTGCTGAGCAAAGAGCCTGATAATAGACTCTATCCCAGGACCCTGGGATCATGACCCTGGGACCATGACTTGAGCTGAAGGCAGGCACTTAACTGGCTGAGCCACCCGTGTGCCCTTCAGTGTTTGCATTTTGAAAGTGCTCCATAAACAGTGATTTTTGTTATGGGTAAGCCCCATTTGAGATGTTGCCACATATATTCGGGAAGATTCCTGGATCTTTGGAGGGTATGCGTACCTTCCATGAATTGTTTTACCCTCAACACCTGCTATCATCTCAAACACCAATTAATTGCGTGCTCACACACACATACACAATGATATTTTAATATACGGAAAAAATGTCTTCAAGATCAAAACCACAAGCCTCGGATCTGAATTATTTAGGATAGCCACTTAACTGTAGTAATAGAGAAAGACTCAAACGAACTGTGACACAAATGAAAAAAAGAAAGGAATTTATTTCTTTGTGACATAAAGTTCCAGGCTGGAGAAGTGTTTTATGATCTTCTAGAATCCGTGCTGCCTCC
>ML102842.1:12695-55541 GCA_003697995.1 Taxidea taxus jeffersonii
GGGGGGGTGCCACGGTGAACCTCAGGGAGCTGCTGTATGCAGGGGAGAGGTCTGGTATAGGGGACACCGAAAACCACCCATGCTCAGCCACTGCCCTGGAGGAAGAGAGCCTCATTCATCTCCTTCAGTTAACAGCGTGATTTATCTTCCTGTCATCTAGACCGGCCTCCTCGGACTTTGCTCTCTCTCTTGACGTAAAAATCCAATAAGTTGCTTTGTCTCATCTAATGCTTCTTACACACATCTTCTCTTTTCAGCTCACACTACTACCCTAATGTAGGTCTAGTTACATACCACCCAGACAACTGCAATTATATCCCAATTGGTCTCCCTTCCCCTAGTTTCTTCACTTTCCAATTCATTCTACAATACAATTGCCAAGTTAATCTTCCCTGAACACAGCTCTCGGGTCAGCGCTGCCCTGCTTAGAACCCCTCAATGGCTCCCCACTGCCTGTTTCACAAAAGCCCAATGCCTCCGTGTAGGTGCCCCATGTTCTGGCTCTTTCCAGCTTTATTGATAGCTGTATTTATTCTTCTTCCAAAAACTCACCCTCCCTGGATCGCTCCACGTTTTACTACGTCGACTTTTCTGCTCCTGATGGAATGCATCATCCCCCCTCCTCCGTGGGGTGAAACCATTCTCATCGTTCGAGCCTAGCACAAACACCACCATCGGAGACTCGGTTTCCTCTCGGGGAGACATAGCCCTCTTCCATAACTTGTTCAGAATTTATTTTAACTCCCTCCTGTGAAATGTCTTATATGCCATTTGAACGAAATGACTCATATGTGTGCAGCTCAGTTGGTTTTTTCCTAAGATGAATATACCTGCCTAACCAGCATGCAAATGAAGAAAGTAAGCATTAGAAGCCCCCAGGAGTCCCCTTTGCCTCCCGCTGGTAATACACGCTTTATACCCATGCCCAGAGTAATCACCACTCTGGATCCCAACATGACAAAGTAGTTTTGACTTTGGGTCTTAAATAAGTAGAATCAGAGTCGTTAATCTTTTCCGCTCGTTGTTTTTCTGATTTAACAGTATGTTCTTGAGATTCACCAATATTGCCACCTAGAGCTGTAGATCATGGACTTCCTTTGTCATATGATATTCCATTGGGTGAATGTGCCACAATGTATTTATCCCCTTGTCTTGCTGAAAGGTATTTGGGGATAGCTACAAATTTGGGATTATTACAAATCGTGCTTCCACGAATGTTCTATTTTTTGTCTTTTGGTGAACGTAGGTATGCATGGGAACCACTGGCTCATGGGGTGCCTTCTATTTTGTTTCCCCAAGGTGGTTTTACTCCTGCCAGAAAAGAACTAGGGTTTCTGTTGTTTCATGTCCTTGCTAACACTTAGTATTTTCTGGATTTTTAATTTTAGCCACTCTAAAATGGATATTTAATGATATCATACCATAGCTTTAATTTTCAATTCTCTAATGACTGATACTCTTGAATATAAATTTCTAGGTTTATTAGTAATTTTGAATATCCTATTTGGTACAGTGTCTTTTCATGTATTTTGCCCATTTTTTCTATTAGATTTTCTATCTTTTTCTTACTGAGTTAAAAGTTCTTGGGGCACCTGGGTGGCTCAGTGGGTTAAAGCCTCTGCCTTCAGCTCAGGTCATGATCCCAGGGTCCTAGAATCGAGCCCCACGTGGGGCTCTCTGCTTAGCAGGGAGCCTGCTTCCCTTCCTCTCTCTCTGCCTGCCTCTCTGCCTACTTGTGATCTCTGTCTATCAAATAAATAAAATCTTTAAAAAAAAAAGTTCTTGGGGCATCAGGGTGGCTCAGTGAGTTAAAGCCTCTGCCTTCGGCTCAGGTCATGATCCCGGGGTCCTGGGATTGAGCCCCACATCGGGCTCTTCGCTCTGCGAAGGGGAGCCTGCTTCCCCTTCTCTCTCTCTGCCTGCCTCTCTGCCTACTTGTGATCTCTCTCTGTCAAATAAATAAATACAAATCTTTTTAAAAAAAAGTTCTTTATATATCCTATGTTTGAGTCTTTTGTTTGTTATATATGCTACCAAGTTTTACATACATTTAAGAAAATATTTAAGCTCAATACAGGCAGGGAATATATAAATACATAGGCACATACACACATATACATGTATATACATGTACATATATACATATATGTATAGACACATACATATGTATACATAGATATATACACACATACATCTACATAGTTGCAAAATCAGTGAATGATTCAATAACTATCTTATCATGCCCGAGATTATTAAAACAATGATCCTCTTCCATTCATTTCTTGTCCTCCTCCCCTGTTGTATTCATGGTGATTCTTCAATCTGTCTTTGTCAAATTAATGCCAGCAGCTTCCAGCAACCAGAAACGTTTCATTGTGTGAGCAGTTCTCCAAAGTGGGGGTCTCGTGATGGTGACCCCACAGAGATCCACCAGGCGGTTTCCCTCCTGAAATGCCTTGTTTACATTTGAAGAGAAATGCTTGGGTTTTTCAGCCCATGGATAACTCAGAAAGTAGGATTTTTAAAAATGCAAAGTGCCCATATGCTCAGCTTGTACTGAGAAATGGTCTCGTGAGTAATTAAAAACAGTTACAAAGAGCAATGGAGTTGTAACAATGGAAACATCACACACATATGTGTGCACCGAATCAGAAAACCCCGTAATACCCAGCCATGGAATATTTCTGTGACTGTAGGGCTTGTGACACTGAATGGGCATCCTTAGTCAATGCTTACCTCTGAGAGCTAAGTCACAGCTCAAAGACCTCACCTGTTTCTCTGTGTTAAACTGTGTGCTTTGCTTTAGTTGAAAGGCTTTAGGCTATTGATTGTGGTTTTATGTGTTTTATTGCCACGAGTGCTCAACAATCCAATAATAAGAGTGAAATTAGTGCATTTGTCCTGTAGCATTTCTCTTCGCTCGTGCAGGTGTCTAAGTGATTAAAGATTTCCCCTTTTGATTTTCTACCACTGCCTTTAAAACAGAAATGTGTAATGTACATGCTGCTTCCTGAATCAGATAAATTTCACTCTTGCACTTCATTCTGCAAGTGATCGCCCAGCCCACATAGGAGATGAAAGGCAGGGCAGGTGGGACAAAAGAGGGGTCGAGATCTGATTACAGGGCTGTCAAGAACTGAGCAAGGATTAGAGTGGCATTGCAGAGTTAGGGGCTAGATATGATAACAGAAAAGCATGAAGTTATGTTACAGGGTAGAAATTGACATACTTTTCCTGCAAAGGCCAAGCAGGCCATGCAGTGTTTGTTATAACCACTCCACTCTGCTGTTGTCGTGTGTGCAAAAGCAGGCTTGGACGGTACGTAAAGAAATGACTGTGGCTTTGTTCCAGGGAAAGTGGATTTACAGAAACGGGCAGTAAGCCAGATTTTGCTTGGGGGCTGTAGTTTGCCCACTTCTCATCTGGAAGACTTGAGTTTCAGTTCTGCTACTTAAAGAGGTTGTAGTCTTTACGTCTTCATGATCTCATCTGTCAAATGGGCCTAATGACATCTGGGCTACCTGCTCCCAGGTGGTGAGGATGGCCTGAGATACCATGAAACACCTGTACAAACTCATTCTCACAGAATTCATAGCGCTGTGCTCAGTCTTAAACCACAAAATTTTAAAATCAGAAGGAGCCTCATTATCAATATTGGCCAACGTGCTTGTTTTTGAAACAGTGAAGTTAAGATTCGGAGAACTTAAGGTAGATGCTATAGGTCACACAGTTAGCTGACAGCCGATGCAGAACAAAAAGTCATTGCAATGGGTACACACCCTCTGAAGAAGCAGCAGCTCTTCTGTGGAGGGACCTTTCTAAACCAGGCACCTTCATGTCGCTTTAGCTCTAACTTGGCGATAAATAATGACATTCTTCCTCTCCTACTTTGTACCTGCTCTGGGGAGCGGTGGGCTAGTTTTCTCCCCAGGGAAGAGTGCTTCTCTAGGGCTGTCTGGTTCTAAGGGTGTGCTGTGGGGCTGAGAGGGCCTTTGTCTATGACATGTCTACTTTGTTCTCAGACCAGGCCACGGTAGGACAGAACACCCAAGTGGGTGCCTGGCCATTCGCTCCCGGACCTTCCTGGTGGTGTCACCTATGGAAAATTGTGCCCGAGAGCAATGCACCTTCTGAATTCACCCAAACTGTTTAATTCAAGTGGTCTGGCTTGGAACAAATTCCCAATGACACAAGTGCCAGACATCTCAGGGCAAGCTTGCTTCTCATGCAGCTACTACTGCTGGAGAACAGGCCCAGCGCTCACTCCCCCTGAGCCTCTGTTCTAGACCTCAGCATAAGAAAGGGATGGCTTGTCTCTCTTCCATAACCACTTGCCTGCTTGGGAGCAAACTGAGGGTGATTAGTCATTTCTAAGACAATGATATATTAAAAGCAACAATGACTTTTAGGCAACATGTTCTAGGGGTAGAGATAAAAAATAGGAATAAGGAGACCAGACTCTGGCCTTAGCTCTACCATTGAGCAAATGCTAGGTCTTGTGCCTACCTCTTCCCATCTCTAGACCTCTGTTCCCCAGTGGTACAAAAAATTATTAGGCTAGATGATGTTTAAGGTCTTTCCTCAACAGTTTAGTTTGTTCCTTTCCAATTCTATGTTTCGGTTATGTTGATATTTTGAGGGCTCACTATGTCAACAGAAGGTTTTCCAAAAACATTTAAGTCACTGCCACTATGGAAGTGCCTAACATCCTATTGGGCAGACAGTGGAGGACATGATGAATTTCTGATGAATAGCAAAGCAGTAGGTGTTAAGGATGAGTCAGAAAACATGGGAGCCTGGAACGGTGAGGGAATATTTCTTAGCAAAAGTCAGACTTCCTGCAGTGTAGAATTCGAGCCCAGCATTAGTCGGCAAAGTAAGAAAACACGGCACTTTTAAAAGTTGGTAGAAGTTAGATATGCTAATAGAAAGGCAGGGTATAGAGATAAATACCAACATGTCTTTGTTGGGGGCAGTCCAGTTGGAAGAACGTGCTTCATAGAATCAGAAGGTGATTTGAGATAAATAACTTTGCACATGATGAAGGATGTCCTTGAGCTCCTCAATGGAGAACTTGGACATGTCTTCGAGAGGGAGTCACAATCTGAGTATTTCTGGATAGTTGAATTGAATAACAGCCCTGTATTAAGATTATTTGACAGCAGCCTATCGAACAGATTGGGAAAAATAAATTATAATAAAGCAGGGACTATTTGAGCAGCTGTGGAAACAATACAGGTGTGAGATAAGATGCTGGTAGTGGTCAGAACAGACAAAGGTAAGAAATGTTACTGATGAAGAATGGACAGAACTTGGGTGCCTGGGTGGCTCAGTGGGTTAAAGCCTCTGCCTTTAGCTCAAGTCATGATGTCAGGGTCCTGGGATTGAGCCCCGCATCGGGCTTTCTGCTCGGCAGGGAGCCTGCTTCCTCCTCTCTCTCTCTCTGCCTGCCTCTCTGCCTACTTGTGATCTCTGTCTGTCAAATAAATAAATAAAATCTTAAAAAAAAATAATGGACAGAACTTGGCTGTCTTATGAGGTCTGAAACTTAGGTCCAGAAAGATAACTATTCTAGGGTTTTTTGATGACAATAACTCGATTGCCCTGCATATATATACATATATACACATAAATATATATGTATACGTGCATATGTGTGTGTGTGTGTGTGTGTGCTTGATATGGGAAGACTATTAGTGTATAATCCTAGGTATTAATGTTGTGTAACAAGACATTTATTTTATCCATACATGTCATTACATAATACCACCCAGAAGAGAAGTGTCTTGGTAGGATTTATTTCTCTATAAAGATTTAAGGACGATATTGATTTCTAATTTTTAAAAATGCACTGAACTGCACCTATTTCTCAGGTTATTAATTTTGAGATCATTCCTTCTTCATCTTTACCAATATCCCACTAATGTCTCACGACTCTCCTCACGATGAGGTGACTTGGCCTGTGTCATTTCTTTGTCAATTCTTTTAAAGCCATAATATCTAATTCCTATTTTTTTTTTTACAATTTGATGCCTATAGTACAGTAGAGTACATAGTATAGTATGACCACAATTAATTTTAGAACATTTGAATTACCCCCATAAAAACTCCATAACTATTCGCAGTCCCTTACCTTTCAACCTCCATGACCCTGGGCAAACACTAACCCAATAATTCTGTCTCTATGGTTTTGTATATTGGGAATATTTTGGACAAATACAGAATCATACACTATGTGATCTTTTATGGATGCCCTTTTTCACTTAATCTAATGTTTTCAAGGTTCGTCCGTGTTGTCGCACGTATCAGTGCTTCACGCCTTTTCCTGATCAAATAATACTCATTGTACTGCTATACAACATTTGCTTCTTCCCTTATCAGTTCATTGACATTTGGGTTGTGTCCTTTTTTTTTTTTTTTTGGTATTATGAATAAAGCTGCTGTAGAAATTTAAGTGCAAATTTTGTGCATACGTATGTTTTTATTTTTCTTGTGTATATACTTAGAAACATTGGGTCACATTGTAACTCCAGGTTTAACCTGTGAACTCCTGCCAGATTGTTTTCCAAAGAAGATGCACTATTTTATAGTCTAATGAACTCTATAAGAGGGTTCCAATTTCTCCACGTCCTCTCCAGCAAGTATTATTAACTATTTTTCTGATGATAGCCAATCCTAATGGATGTGAAGTGGTATTTCAATGTGTTTTTTTTGTTTTGTTTTGTTTTGTTTTTTGCAGTTCACTGGTAACTAATGATGCTGAGAGGTTTTTTTTTTTTTATAAGTTTATTTTCCATTTGTGTATCATTCTTGGAAAATTATTTATTTAGATACTGTATCTATTTTTAAGTGTTATGTTCTTTTTTATCATTGAATTGTAAAGGTTCTTTATATATTCTAGATACAGACACATGATTTGCAAGTATTTTTCCTTTTTGTCTTTTGACTTTTTTGATGGTATCCTCTGAAACAAAATATTTTAATTCTGATGAAGCCAAGTTTATCTGTTTTATCTTTCACTGCTTATCTTTTTGGTGTCATATCTAACACAGCTTTGACCAACACTAGGTCCTAAAATTCACTCATGTGTTTCCTTGGAGTTTTGTAGTTTTAACTCCTATTCTCACATCTATACTCCATTTTGAATGTATTTTTGTATATGGTGTGAGGTATGATTACAACTTTAGTCTTTTACATGTGGATATCTAGTTGTCTCAGCACCACTTACTGAAAAGACTCCCCTTTCTAAATTGAATCACCTTGATATCCTTGTCAAAAATCAACTGGCTGTAAATGTGACTTATTCTGCTTTTAATTTTCAACATATGGTGTTTTAGAAATCCTGGAAACCACAGGTGACTAAAGTCTGTCATGTAAAAACTGAGTGGCAAACCAACGCTACCTAGAGTTGCCTGTGTCTCAGAGGCATGTGTGTAGTTAGCCAGTGTGGTTTCATCTTCCATATATATAATGGATTGGAAAGTTAAAGCCCAGAGAAGTGATAATACCAATGACCATCACAATAGTATTTACAACTGTGAGTACTGAGCTCCTGCCATGCACCATAAGTGGTTTTAAACATTGCTTCATGTAATCCCCACAGCCACCTTGTCCAGGCAGGTACTGCTGAAGAAAGGTAGAAATAAAACAAACAAACAAACAAACAAAAAAACGTGGTGCAGAGAAACTAAAGAACTTGTCTGACCAGGAAATGGCAAAATGAGCTTTAAAGCTAGCCAAATATAACTTCAGAGATTGTTCTATTAACTACTGCTCTTAGACCCCCTTCAAATAATTCACAATTCACCAATTTCCCAAAGTAATTAATTTGGGTTTATCTCTTCTTCATGCACACAAATATTTTCTCACTACTTTGTGACTCAAAGGAGGAGGCTAGATGTTGAGGTAAATCATTTCATATTAACCAGGGAGAAGCCATTAAAAGCTGAAAAAAAAAGTATTCTGAGTTTTATTCCAGGGTTTCAAAGAAGAAACCATGATTCCCTCTTCACAGGATTTGTTAAATCAATGAATGCAACTGTCCACAATAATGCTGGGAATGGGAAAGCTGGATCTGCGTATGTATTTTGGAAAGATTGCAGCTTTTGGAGTCAGGTAGTCATGAATTCAATCTAGGACATGGGCTAGAATGGGCTAGAATTTTAATTTCTATAAACTCTCATCTGTGAGGTGGATATAATAAAACATTCAGTATTGTTATGAGTTTTGACGGAATGTATAACCACCTGGCACAATGCCTACCACATAGAACAGGTTCAATAAGAGTTATTTTTACTTTTACTGTGATGGTGGTTATTTTTTCCAAATGGGAAATGGGTTCCAAAATGGGCTAAAAACATGTTCAACAACATAGATTGGCAACGAGGAGTCCTACATGGTACCTTTTAGGGAAATTAGCAAAAAACATACTACTTTCTGGAAGCTCCACTCTACTTTCCATCTGCATTATCTCCTGACAGGAATGGTTGGGTGCCCACAGTCCTTTTGCATTAAATTTTGCATTGATTTTTATGGTCCCCTTATTACATGTAATATCTGCATTCTCCAGCTTCTCAGCCCCTCTTTGTCCCTCTCCTTCGTGTGGTATGAAATAAAGTTCACAGCAACATTATAACAGACAGGTCGGCCAGAATTCAAAAGTGGGGATTACCAAGTAATTATATGGAGGAGATTCCAAAAATGTACATTTTATGTCCATATATAAAAACTACATTAAATTTAGGACAAGCCAAAACATTGTCCCAGCTTCAGTTCCCAAAGCATATGGCTTTATAAATGCTGTACTCTCTCCCTCAGCTCTTCATTTGAAAATGAAATGATAAGCATAGCCAAAGAAGTAACCAGGGCCTTGGCTGGACCTTGACCCTCCAGGAAGATAGAGTAATTTCCTTTCTTTCTCCCCCCACTCCCACCCAGGGGACCGGGGATGCTGTTCTCTGAAATGGGTGCCTATCTTTACAATCTGCATTCAGGACTCACATCTGTGTCCTATTACCATCCAGTCCTTGGCCCATTTGTTTTATTTATAAATCCTCCAGGGCCTTTTAATATTGACCCTAATATGAGCTCAACTTAACACTAGGAAAGAATATGCAACCAACTTTTGCTCCTGGAAGCTTCTAGAGCTGTCCACTAATCTTTCTTTCTTAGGTCCATATGTGCTGAACAGAGGTTCTTGGGGAATCCAATCCAGAAATTCTTGGGAAAATTGGATTCATTAGGATATAAGGAGCTTGTAATTATGAAGTTAGAAAGAAATGTGGGGACCAGCTAAGTCCGTGTTTTTCAACCAGAGGTTGCCCAGTGAAACTCAGGAGTGGTTTACGTACACAAACACCTATTAGAATTCCCAAGAATTACTTCTTCCATAATCCTCATGCTCACCAGCAAATATGATGAGCTAACTCCTGGCAGTATTGTCTATCAAAGGCTATCAGAGTAGGGACCTCCAATATGGAACTTTCCTCTTCTTTGCTTGGTCTCTTGGTACAACACAAGAATCCTTGTTGTTTGCTCTTCTACCTCTGTCAGTCTTTTCCTCCTGGTGGATTCTCGGCAATTTATCATCAATCAGAAGTAATTGATCCAAAATGTTGCTGCAAAGATGTACAGACCTACCAGTATTCCAACCCAGACCAGAGGAATCAGGGGCTTGTCTCCCCTCAGAGGTGGCTGCATTGAAGGGTTATGTTAAAAAAAAAAGCCCTGCAAATTGTTCTGAGGCCCACATGATGGTTGTCTGGGGAGGCTGTAAGGATATAATGATTAAACAAACGGGTGGCATTAGATTGTATCACATGCTGCTGTCTTTTATTGTGCTATAAAATGGTTCATTTGGGGGGAAATGTGAATTTAAACTTTTCTGCTGTGCTCAAACAGTTGTCCTAGTGGTTTTAAACATAATTCAATTGCTCTTTCTCCTTATTACCCTTATGCCTTCCACGCCTAGATTGATTCCTTTCCTTTCGTCCCTGCTCCTCCCTTCCCTTCCCTCCCTTCCTGTTTCTTTCTTTCTTTATTTTTCTTTCTACTGACCTTGAATTCAAATCTACTTGCTCTGCCATGACTTTTTGACAAGCTTATTAAACTCTCTGAGGCTCATGTTTTGGATCTTTGAAACTAGGATAATAATACCCATGTCATAAGGCTGTTGAGAGTCTTAAGTGAAACACAAGATGTAAAAGACATCATCGTTCATTGTTCCTAAGGTTAATAGGTCCCCATTTATGTGAGTTCTTTTCTCCCTTCCCAAGAGCTATGCTTTAGATTATGAATGGGGACATGGATGACCTGATGTTTCAGCCCTTGCAGAAACAAGATTCAGGATGGCTAAACAGTAGTTGTCTATATGCACAGGTGCTCCCACTGCCCCTCTGAAGGCTTCCTTCAACAGTGGAGGGGATACTGAGGATGGAGATGGCTGAACAAAATTAGCTTCAGGACAATGGGATCTACCAGCGTTATGGGCTGGATTGTGTCCCCCTGCAAAGTCCTAACCTCTGGTACTCCAGCGTGTGAGTGTGTTTGGAGAATGGACCTTTGAAAAGCAGCAATGAAGTTAAAATGAGGTGATTGGGTTGGGCTCTCCTCAGTATGACCGGTATCATCATAAGAGGACAGGATTAGAATTCGGATAAACACAATCATAAAGGAAAGACCACGACACAACACGAGAAGACAGCCACCCACAAGTCAAAGACAGAGACCCCACAAGATATCACAATGGCGGGAAACTGTGAGAGGCCTCCAGAACTGTGTGAAAATAAATTTCTGCTCTCCAAGCCACCCAGCTTGTGGTGTTGTATTCCAGAAGCCCTCGCAGACTCATGCAACCCACAGCCCGTATTTCTGAACCTGTAAAGCAGAGGTCAGCTGCCCAAGGAGAAAATAGAAATCTTTTGGTTATGAAATGGCTAGACTGGAGAAACATGAAGGGATTTTTCTGAGCAGAATAAGTTGCTTAATGACCGATGAATGGCCTGACAGACTGTCCTGGGGACCCGGTACAGGCTGAGCGGTGAAGACAAGATGCACTTTGACAAGCTGGCATCAGTCACGTCTCTGTGTAATGCCATTTCAGCAGCTGCTGAGAATTATGTCTGCCTTTTAATCCTCTCATTTCAGAGTTGTTTCAGGCAGATTATTCCTAAAAACCTCATGTAATTAATATCAATTATTTAGATTGGCTGCTTTAGTCAGTGTCAGATTTTTCAGCACAGGACAAGATGTTATTACTATTATTACTGCTAATTACTGTGTCAGAGAGTCCGTGTGACAATTGGATTTAAACACAGGAAAATCAAGGTTTCATTATAGCAAAAGTTTATGGGCAGGAAACTTGGAACTGGAATCACCATTCTTTATCCGAGAGTTACCTTCCGGTAGTTTCTTGAGCTACGGGATGTGGCGCTAGGAGACCAACTGCCTGGTTTGACTCTTGCTTTTTGGCCCCTATTAACTATGTAACTTTGACATGTGTCGCTCTCTGTGTCTCCTTTTGAGGTTAATGTTAGGGTCTAACTTCCTGAGGCTGCTGTGAAATTCGAATGATTAAGACATGTAAACCCAACCCATAGTAATTTCCGAACGCATGAAAGATCTCATTATTAATACTGTTAATATATTTCAAAATGTATTCCAAGGGGCAGTAGTGGAGTGGGGTAGACAAGGTGTCAGGCCAACTGAGACATGAATCCCAGCTCTGCCACTTGTGAGTGACTCTGAGAAAGGCCAGGTGTGAATGTCAACTGCTCATGCTTACCGAGTGCTTATGACTTCCCAGGTACTGCACTGAAAGTTCTCCTGTGTCTACTAAGTTAACACTCTCTTCAAATTTACATGATGATGATGATGATGATGATGATGATGATGATTTTCATGTTCTAGAGAAAAAACAATAAGGATTAGAGAGGGTGAGCAGTTGGCTTGGGGTCACTGAGCTTCTCACTGGCAGTGCCGGGCAGTCTAAAGCCCAAGCCTTGTGCCTAAAGCATCTGGGTCTCATAGCAGGTGGTTAATAATTGTATTTTAATTTGGCTTTAAATAGCAGGCAAATCCTCTACTTCCTTGAGTTGGTCTCCTGCAGGAGCAGGTAACCTTACATTTAAAGAGGATGAGGGTCGCCTGGATGGCTCAGTGGGTTAAGCCTCTGTCTTCGGCTCAGGTCATGATCTCAGGGTCCTGGGTCAAGCCCCACATCGGGCTCTCTGCTCAGCAGGGAGCCTGCTTCCTCCTCTCTCTCTGCCTGCCTCTCTGCCTACTTGTGATCTCCCTCTCTATCAGATAAACAAATAAAATCTTAAAAAAAATAAAGAGGATGAGTTGATGCTAATTAAATTTGGCATAGCCTCTCAATATGGATAATTATATTTGAACTTATAAAGGATTGTCCAAAATTTCCCCACTCTGATCCAGTCTCTTATCTGATTGCTCTTAAGCCCTGCTCCTTTGGAATTGAAATTTACTTATACTTTTTCAAAAACTCTTGGCAATCATTTGATTGAATGAATGAAATATTGACCACTTACTCAGATCACAGTTGGAAAAAATAGCCTTTAATTATTGTGGACAATTAAAATAAATCTAATGAAAGAGGCTTCTGGATGGCTCAGTTGGCTAAGCATCCAGCTCTTGTTTTTGGCTCAGTTCACGATTTCAGGGTTGGGAGATTGAGCCCCATGTTTGGCTTTGTGCTCACCAGTGAATCTGCCTGAGATTCTCTCTCTCTCTCCCCCTCTGCCTCTTGCCCAGCTCACATGCTCTGTATCTTTAAATAAATAAATAAAATTAAAAAACATAGCTCTCAGGTGCCTGGGAGGCTCAGCTGGCTAAGCATCTGCCTTCAGCTCAGGTCATGATCCAGGGGTCCTGGGATTGAGCCAAGCAGGGAGCCTGCTTCTCCCTCTCCCTCTGCAGCTCCTCCTTCTTGTGTCCTCTTTCTCTCTCTCAAATAAATAAACAAAATCTTTAAAAAGTTAAAAAAACAAAACAAAAAAAACTCTAGCGAAAGCCTATTTCTTCAAAACTACACAGAGCTCTTGAGTGAAGGCTCCACTCATTTTGGAGTAACAATACTCTGTGCTGGTGCAGTCACACATTCTTCCATGGAAGAAGTATTTATGAAACTAGTGCTATGTGTTAGAGTCTGTTCTGAGTTCTTGGAACATAACAGTGACAAAAACATTAAAATATCCCTGCCCCAATAGAGCTAGCATCCTAGAGGAGGGAGACAGACAGTAAGCAAATGAATGATTGAAATGTATAGAGCATGCCAGAAGGTTATATCAGTACTTTGGAAGGCAGCATGTTGGAATAGCTCAGTGCAGATTCTGGAGAGAGACTCCTTGATTTTATTCCCAGCTCTATCTCTTGACAACTTATGTAATTAATTCCTCTGTGCCTCCATTCTTTTTTCATCTGAGAATGGGGGTAATAATAATAGTATCTATCTCATAGGGTTATGTGAAACTTAAAAGAGTTAATATTTATAATGATACTTAAAAGAATATATTAGTATATTATATCTAATGTTTGATAAATGTGGAGGAAAATTAATTAGAAAATGGAGACATAGAAATGTAGCTGTAAACATCTGGAGTTCATGGGAGAGGCTCATATTGGAAATATTAATTTTGGGAGTCATTGCATATAAATGATGTTTAAAGGTATGAGGTGGTATGGGAACACAAGGGAAGCAACAATGGAGTCCCGGATCGCCCCAAACTAAGAGATTGGAGCAAAGGAAATAGATCAGCTAAGGCCACTGAGTTGAGGCCAATATAATGGGAAGAAAAACCAAGAAAGTACTGTTCTAAAAGAAAAGTGAAGGAGAAAAACATATATGAATTGGAGATGGGGGGATGACCAACTTCAGGAAATACTGCTGACAAATCAAGCAAATTTGCGGCATTAAGAATGTAGAATTCTCAGTGGCCTTGAGAAGCATGGTTTTGGCAGACTGGTGGAAGCAGATTCCTGATTGAATTTAAGGCATCTATTTTAAGAAATAATTGGAGGAGAGGAATTAGGGACAATGAATATAGGCAACTCCTTCGAAGAGAGTTACTGCTATAGTGAAAAGTAGGAAGACAGAGTGTAAATGGTAACTTGTGAGTAAATATGGTGGAAAGTTTCCTTATGACTGCATCACTTATGACATAGTTTCCTTATGATTGTATCACTTTTCTCGGTGAAGTAGACATTGAGAATATAAGTGAGAGTAAGAGTCAGGGAGAAGGTGTTGGAGATTTGAAGGAAAGAAGGGACTTCTGGCATTAGACTGCTGGACACCATTAAGAACTGCTTGAAGTTCACGTCTATGTATTGAAAGTGACACAAGTTAGAGAGTTTGTGGGTTTTCCTATGCTCTGTAATTAGAATGTGTATGAGGTAGACAGAGGTGGACTTGACTATGGTTATGCCTCTGCCTGTTGTGTGTGATTAAGGGAAAAGGAACAAAGGGATATTTAATGAAAGACCATGGAGGGAGAGATGAAGGGACATCAGGAAGAGAGATGGTGAAAAGGTGCAGACAAGATTTTACTGGAGTCAAGCTACGTGAGAGAATTACCTGGAATGATAGGGGGCAGTGGTCAGAGAGTGGGGAGCATAGAACTATGGTTGCAGAAAGGTTGTGATGATTGGTAATGACAGGGTCTCGATTATGGACATAGAAGTGAGTGGTGGAGGCAAGGTAGTGAGCAAAATCAATAAGGAAGAAAGTTCAAGGAGCTGAAATGCTTGAAAAGTCATTACATGGGTATCAAAGTTGCTAATTAGTAAGAGTGGTGTTGGAGAGGAGGACAGCATGCAGAAAAAAAATCTTCCCGACACAAAGGGGAAGTGACACAAGAACTCAGGAAATGACTCAAACAAGGAGTTCTTGGTATAATCAGACATTAAGAGATTCAAGTCTGGAAACTTTAGAAGAAGAATGGGATGTATCAAGAGGACCTAGAAGGCAGGTAAGACCAAGGAGGAGGCATGCCTTTGCCACCTCTGGAGCCAGTAGTAGTTAGGCTGTGGGAGAAAATGGCCGCCCCTTGAGAGGGCTTTCAAGGGAGCAGTTCTCAGGCAGACTCTGAGTTCAGTTAGAATGAGAAACTCAAAAGGAA
This sequence comes from Taxidea taxus jeffersonii, assembly GCA_003697995.1. NCBI lineage: Eukaryota > Metazoa > Chordata > Mammalia > Carnivora > Mustelidae > Taxidea > Taxidea taxus. Next base: position 27,830 of record ML102842.1, read on the forward strand.
ATTGAGAGAAATTTTGAAGGTGTAGGAGATGTAGCTGCCAAGGGATTGATTCCAGGTGGTGCTGTGGTAGAGTTTCAGAGTTTGGGGAGTTGTGGAAGCAGGAGATAGAGGAGGGGGAATGAAGAACCTTATAGGAATTGGAGTGGGGATGGCAAGGGTGACCTGGGGGTCTGGAGTTTCTTATAAAATAAACGATAATATGGGGCAACACAAGATTACTCCTAATGAACTCAAGGTGGATGAGAGTGAATATGGGGTATGGGCAGGTTTGTAGGCAGGGACTCCCAGATCTCTGTGGTTGAAGGTCCTAGTCCATTGGCAACCAGATCCTTCTTGATCACTGGTGGGAGGGCCAGGTTTGTATATTGTGCAGAACTCCCCTCTGACAACTGTGAATGGAACAGAGGAGGTTTGGGGGAACCCAGGCATCACTCCCTGCACACAGAGCACTTAACACACTTAGCACACTTAACACTCATCAATGGAGTGTGAAAATATTTACACAAAGCCGAGGTGACTAGCGGAGCTGGGCACCCATTGACCTACCTGCTGGTGGTTTGGAGGCTGAAAGTTTTCACACTTTCAGTGGTTAAATAGACTTCACAGCTGGCTGTGTTGTATTGAGAACCCTTGATGGAGGAGAAGGGCCACTGGCAATCAATCGAAAGCAGAAGGCTGTCGTTCCAGGGACGTGTTTGAACAGATCCCTTGGGCCAGTGGCCGCAAAAAAATAAAAACCCTTCCTGCAGTGAAATGCCACAGGCTTCAAGTTCTCTCCTCTGCCCCAGAGCCCAAATTCCTCTGGGCTCCCCAAATCCCAGGAGACATTATAACATCATTCATCGGGGTTGTTGACTCTTCATGGATCCCCTGTGAGAGAAGAAAACAGCTAAACCCAAGGAAGATGCAATGCCCACTCCCCCTTTAGGGTCCCTGCAAATCAGGCTCTGTTGCCCAAGTGTCTGCAATTTGTGTTGCTCTGCAAGATAGAAATCCATAGGTGGACAGACAGGTAGATGACAAGGGAAGCATCAGGCAGGCTCTGCTCTTGAGCTTTGAGTGGAAGGAGAACACTGACAGGCAATGGAGAAGGAGGAATGACAGAGAATGAAGTCTCAGAAGGACTCTGAGGGACCATCACGGCACACTGTGAAAACAGAGTCCAGGGAAACAACAGCTCTGAGTTCTAAAGACAATTCTCAATTAAGTCCTCAGATGGTTTGCTGCTATGAGTTGATGAATTGGTTTGATCTCCACTGCTGTCTGCGAAGTATCTTCAAACACCCACATCTCCATCTGCTTCATTAATAAATTAACTTAAATCCATAAAAGTAGCAAAGAAACAGAGCAAATGGCTCTGTGATGAGTGACCAGAATTCATTCTTGGAGTAGCCTTCACAGAAGCCTTGACATAAGTGCATGCAGAAGAATCAAAAGATTTTTGAGGATCACATTTGCTGTGAGTTTCCCTCATTTCAGGACATGAGATGGGAGGAAAAGCCTAGGATTAGAGCAAAAATAAGTTGATAGCATTGCCTTTCCTCATCCTGTTCAAGAGGTCACCACTCCAAAAGGACTCTAAAAGGACATTGGTTCAAGGCAGCTTTGCACTGGGAGATGCAGTTTCACCTAGAAATCCTTACAGAATAACCCCAAGCCAGCTTCTCCTTAATTTTGTAAACCTACGAAGGAGTGCAGTCAGAATGTGGTTACCTTTGTTCTGCTGTGGTCTGGGACTTAGAGCAAGGATGTTTGAATGAGATTCAAAGCCAAGAGTCATGGCCATTGTTGGGGGACTCTTGTCCTCTGCCTTCCACAGGAGAGGGATTTTGTCCCACTCACCAACAGAGGAGAGTGTTTGGTTTTGTTGGCCCTGTTAAGCAGAATAAAATGAAAAAGGAGAAGTGATTGCAGGATTTGCCAAAACTGAGCATTTTGGTGACCTTAGCAAGAGGCAATTTTATGGAGTGGGAGAAACTGAAGTAAGATGAAAGTGGATTGACAAGTAAGGGAGAGGGAGAATTGGAGAAGGCATGTCTAAACAACACAGGAGGAGTCTGGCGATTGAAATCAAGAAGTGAAGCCAGGGCTCGGATGGGAAGAGCAATGGCCCTTGGGTGAACCAAGGTTGCAAGCAGATACCCAGGCTTATTTGTATGCTGATGGGAATAGTCCAGAAGGAAGACTAGGAGGAAGGGATGATGTGGGAGGGGGCTTGGGGGATTGAGGGAGGAAATCTTTGAGAAGGTGAAAGGAGAAGGAATCCCTTCAGTAAGAGAAGGGACACTTAATGGCGAAGGAGAAAGGAAATGAGCCTAAGGCTTAGCCAACCCAGCTGCCCACCAATTAAGACAATGTGGACATGTTGGTACATTGGGATGGATATTTATGCCCAGAGAGATATGCATTGTTGATCCGAGCTTGAAGCATGCTTAATTCTGGGCTTAATTAATTAGTTAATTAATTCATGCTTAATTCTCTCATATTTACAGTCCTTTCACTTGTGACCCCAATTCTGGTTTGTTTGTTTGTTTTGAAAATGGGGAGGGGGTTGCAAAAAAATCACACTCATGGGATAAAATGTTTATTATAAACTCATCATTTCTCAGGAAAAAAAAAATGTTGCATTTTGCAGTTTTAAAGAAAGCAGCAACAGAAGAGGACAGGGAGAATATTATCTATAAAAGCTTATGCATCATCCTCTTAAAATGTTAATGTCCCATTTCCAGCTGAACGAATAAGCCTCTGCTACTTGGGTGCAACTAGTTCTAATGAAAGTGTGTGCCAGGCTAGAGAATAAAGACCCCCCCACCCTGTTTGATGGCAGAAAACATCTTTCACATGGGAAAAAATAATAATGTAGTCATTATTTAAAAATTGCTTCATTAATGCATTGTGAACAAAGGATAGTTCGCTTGAAAAGATGAAACAGCTTTTATTTTTGAGCACTTTATTTTCAATAGGATTATAAACAAGATCCTCATGAAACTCTTCCAACACACAGAACACCGGGATGAAGTACTGAGCTGCTTTGGCCCCTTCACGGTCTACAAGAGCTCGTTTGGTCTCTGGTTTCATTTCCTTAATGCATTTGCAAGTTCTTTTCTCCTTGTGGTTATGGGTATCAGGGCCGTTTTGGTGGGGGAAGTGGAAAAGGCATAAGGAGCTGTTCTCTCCTCGAGTTTGCAAGGGAGAGGAGAGTCCGAGCAACTGGAGAGTGTCACCAACCCAGCGAAGAGAGACTTGAAGGCCAACATCTGGGACAGTAGCCAAGACCCGTACTCAGGTGTTCTTCTGGGAGAAGGTGGCTTGCATGATTCAGTATCACACTGGCAGTGAGGGTGGGGGCTCTTCTCTTTTCTCGGCCACTCTATGTCCTGATTGTGGTTGAAGGAAACGTAGCCTTGGGAACATTATTGCTAAAACTGTTTGACGTTTTTGGAGAACATATGTAATCTTAAACACAAGTGCACACAGATATACAGATTTGAGTAAATGACATGGAGAGAGATTCCCCCCGCCTTGAAAAGACCTGTAGCCTAATTTTAAGACCTGTGGTTTGGAGAGAAGATTGAGATTTTTTCCATTATTAATATGGAGACAGGCCAGCGTGAGGCCAGACACTCAATCATAATTTGTAGGTGCACAGGTGGCTAAGGGGAATGTACAGCATTGCTCAGCTCAACCCCCAGCCAAGGAAATAGACACTCTTTTTACCCTTAGGTCACAAACTAGTGTTTAGAGTAAAATAGTACCTTTCTTCCAAACCCCTTGTGTTTAGCCATAAAGAAACACACAAGTAATCTGAATGTGAATCAGTCCCACCCACACATACCCACAAGGTTTTCTCTCTTATTCCTTCTGTATTAGTCGTTCCATTTTGGTTCATGCCCCTTCTTTAGTAAACCCCCAGGACAAGGATAAGGCAGTGGTGGTCCCCTGCCAATATTTCTGTAGACAGAGGGAAAGCTGTTCACAGAATATATGAACACAGCTGTGTCATTCACCCAAGGCGCTAACTGCCACAGGCTGGCGAAACACATACTACCTGAGAAATGAGACAGACCACTGTGTTCCTTATGCCAACTATTTAGACAAGAGCCAAGAAAGATAAGCTTTCTAGTTATGACCACACAGTGATAACATAATGAATACATTAACTGTCAAATTCAATCCAAAAAATGCTAGTTCGACTACCAAATAAGACCCAGTAAGCAAAATTAGTTAGTTGTTCCAACATATCCTCTAAAGATGTACTAAATCATTTCCATAAGTTTCTTTTTTCATAAATTATATCCAAAGACTATTCATGTTGCATACAACTGAAGGACCTTGGGAATTAATGCAACTATTTTATATACTGTTCCATCAGAGAGAAATCTGCTCACAAAGAGGGAAGGGCAGATAAGTCCCAGAAAACATCTTGCTTTAATCCAACTGATTTGATGTTCTTATCCTGAGATATTTTCTGGGGAATCGAAGTAGCGTACAACCATATTTCAGCAGTGCACAACATGCACAACTATGTGGTGGCCTGGAAACTCCCCTTCATTTCTGAAGGCAGTTTGGCTTTCCTTTAATTCAGTGGTGCAGATGCAGAAGTGAGCAGGCTCACAGAAGGTCTAAAATACATGGCCAGTTGGAAGCAACTTATTCAGTAGACCTTTGGACCATACCTTGTCCAAAGACTACTCTGAGTGGGAAATTTCTAAGCTATAGGATTATGACAGTCTTGTAATAGCACAGGGGAGGGAAATTGGGCTCCGAGACCCTCTGTCAACAATGTGGCAGTGATAGATTTTCCTTCTGGAGCCCTATTTTCTGATTCGACCTGCATGATTACCATACATAGGCAGATCTGATGACTCGGCAAGCTGGGGAGTGCCTTGGGGAGCGTGAATTAGTGGACAAGCAAGTTCTTCTAAAAGATTATTTTGTTGGCCTGCATAGTGCATAGTGATGGCTATTAGGTAACATGAGCTCCAGCAATCTGTTCTGCTTTAGTCCACTAATGAGGTCATAGCCCAGAGGGGCAGATGAACCAGTCCTACAAGAGAACTTGTCTCAAAATTGACATTTCCCATTAAGGAAGGGGAGGGAGTAGGTTTTCTATGTGACTTTGGGAAGCTTCTGGCCTGTGTGCCTTTTCACCTGTATGTGCAACTAGAAGCCACAAAATTTAGGTCAGGGCCTCAGGCAAGATCTTCTAGAAGGTTCTACCACACTTTCAGAGATTCCCAAGGACACTTACCTGGACATGGCATCTGGGTCAGTCATCAACTTACCCATTCTCTCTGATGACACCTTTTTATGCCATTAAGTCTGCAAATGATGGCTCTGAGTCAATTTCCACTCAGCCAGGATTATCCATTCGTATGGTCAACATGTCTTGTTTCAGGCTGGGCTTCTCATGCATGAAATGCATTGTCTTTTCCTTTAAGGAGTTTACTGCCTCAGTGACCTTTATATTTGACAAAAAGCCTTTTTAATCCACCACGCTGCTGCTTTCCTAAGTGGTTTCTCCTCTGACTGGCATTATTGAATGGACTTTCCCTGTTGATGGGTACTATTAAGACATGCTGTTTTTTTGCATTGAATCAAAACTGTGCTCTTTTATTTGCCTTTATTCTATTTTTTTTAAAGTTTGCCTTAAGTGACAATGTGTGCACTTGCACAGGACAATCACGTCAATATATATCAAGCAAGACCCCAGTGTGTTAGCATTAAGTGAAAAATTCAGCTCATTTCTCCTGTTTACTCAGATCCCAGATGGGAATAGTTCGGGGTTCAAAGGGAATAAGGGTAAGCCCTCCAAAATCCCTCCTAGGACTCCGAGGACCAGGATTGGATGCTTTATTATTTGGCTTCTAGATTACTCGAATGTTTTGGTGGGTGGGTACGGGCGATGAAGCCTTTTTTCCAAGCCTTCCTTTAACATAAAGAGGTCTGTTCTCAGATCCCCAAACAGAACAGAGAGAATAATACTAAAGGTGATTGTGCTTTCTGCTTGCGGCCCGTTACCATGGGCAACCAACATTCCATATGTTGCAAAGGGTGCTAACATCTCTTTAAAAAATAGTTTAGTACAAACAATTAGTTTGAGTGCAAAACAGGATCTGTGTGGCCTTGCTGTCCCATTCACTCCTTGTGCAACTTTGAGCAAACCACTTTATTTCTCCATCATGGCTTATCTCATCAGCGAGCAGGAAGCTGAAGCAATATGATCCATGTAAAAGAATGTTGTAAAATTTAAAGCTCTGAGGTTATTTTTAATACTATCATTTAGATCCTGTGTCAGTTAGGAGGAAATAGATTCATTATCTCTCAAACAGGCCTCTCCTTGCTAACATTTAGTGCCCACCTCCTGAAGGCCAGGCAATCGATGAGATAGGCATTATTGTCTCCATTTTTATGTTGGGGAATCTTATGATCTAAGAGGGAAGGTGGGTCTCCCATGGTCACACAGCTGGTAAGTGACAGAGCTGGGACTGAGCACAGGTTGCTCTGATCCTAAAGTCTAAAGTTTATTTACTTTTTGTCCCCTGCCCCCTTTTCTAATACAAACGCCATGTCATCTAGACAAGGAAACAGTTGTCTCTTTCCTCCCACTCCAGACATCTGTGCTGCTTCTGAACTTGACCTACAGTTTCGAGGAAGCATTGCCCCTTCTTGCATGAGTTCAGAAGAATAAAAACCACCCCGTGACAGCATTAAGGACCATGCCGCCATGATAATGAAGGCACCGGGATCAAAAGCAATGACATTATCACAAAACTGATACTTTTAACAATGAATTGTGACTAATTAGACTCTGAAGATGAAATCAAACAAAAATGCATGGAGGCTCAATTTTCCATAGAGCTAAAAGTCTGACCATTTTAAGAGTGGGAATGGAAATTATTTTTAATTAACATAACTAATAATTTCCCATCATTTGGAGGTAATTGGCTTTGTCTACAAAGAGGTGTTGGGGGGGTACTGTCCCCCACCCCATGGCTGGTTGTGGCTGGCACGGTTAACCCCAGGGAGCTCCAGAGGCACGGTCCCCTCTGGCTTGGCGATTCTTCCCCTCAGAATCAGCAGTGGGAGAAGCTTATGCTTCCATTTGTGTCTTGTTTTTCCTTCCTTCCTTTCTTTTTCTTTATTTTTTCTTGGCAGTCTTCCTTCAAAGACTAAATGGAACTATTTCTTCCTAGTTCCCCTCATGTCCATTTCCAGGGCTGTTTTTGTCCTTAATGCTCCTTCAACCTTGAGTGCACAGACAAGATATAAAGCAGGCTCTGACCCTTCTCTCGTCTCCACTCATGACCACCCTATCCCTAGATGTTTGTCCAGAGGACTGTCCAGTGGTCTTTTAGTCTGTCCCTCCAAGAACCAAGGAGGGGACATCCCATAGATCCCCCGCACTCAGAGCGCCAACAAAGGTGGCAAGCAACATTCTATCCTCTCTGCCCACGAGCATGCTTGTGAGGGACCTTTGACCCTGAAGTTCAGTGGGCTCTCTGGGACCCAAACACCCTCACTCCACCCCAGGCCTGAAACATCTTTCACAGAGAAAGCAAACTGGAACCATCTGCTTGGCCCTCTCTTACCTGTTTGCTCCGGTCCTGGGATGAATCTGAAGTGTTGCATGAGTACAGAACAGATATGGTTCTTTTCTGCTGGTACTGATTCACTCTTCGAGCATCACATTGACATGTTCTTAAAAATCAAAAACTTGGGGTGCCTGGATGGCTTAGGCGGTTGAGCATCCCTCTGGTGGTTTCAGCTCAGGTCATGATCTCAGGGCCAAGGGACTGAGCCCTGCATTGGGCTCTGTGCTTGGCGGGGAGTCTGCTGGAAGACTTCTCTCTCTCTTTCTGTCCTTGCCCCACTTTTACGCATGATCTCTCTCTCTTGATAGAATAAATAAATCTTAAAAAACAAAAAATCAAAAACACTTTCCTGCCACCATGGTCACCAGAGCAATAAGAAATAATGAAAGGGCTAAACGGATCAAAAAGGACCATCCTGGGATGCCTGGGTGGCTCAGTTGTTAAGCATCTGCCTTTACTTCAGATCATGATCCCAGGGTCCTGGGATCTAGTCCCACATCAGGCTCCCTGCTCGGCAGGAGACCTGCGTTCCCTCTCCAACTCCCCCTGCTTGTGTTCCTGCTCTACATATGTCTCTCTCTGTCAAAGAAATAAATAAAACCTTCAAAAAACACCATCCTATTACAGTCGTGTTTGCTACCTGATTCCAGGAAGGCCTTTGGCCTGGGTCAAGGTGTTGGAACTCTTGTCTTCCCTGCCCTTACTTACTGCAGTAACACACCTACTTACTTGGCCCAGACCTTTGGAGGTATGACCCCACTTTACTCCTTCTGATCTTATGTACTTTGATTCATTTGTTTTGCTTAAATATTTATTTATTTTTAATTATTCAAGCAGGATATGAGTATATGTCATTAAAAATTCAAATGATTTCAGACAAGTCAACTTTTCTTTATCTAATGAAGGAAAATTCCCCTTGACCTCCTCTCATATCCCCTTCTAGATGAACCATTATTTTCAGTTTGGTGCATATTCTTCCGTATCTTTTTCTGTGCCTTTAGATGCATATATATATATATATATATATATATATATATATATATATATATTTGTAGGGTAGAAGTAGGGAATTTTGTATATTTGTGTTTGTTTATGGGAATGAAGATGTTCTGGAACTTTTTTGAAAATAATATATCTGAAAGATTTTCCTACATCATTACACATAAATCTAACTCATTTTTAAACTTCTATAATGATCGCTTCTCGGCCTTTTGGCTAAGACCAGGTGTAAACTTCTACAATATATCCAACCACAATTCTGATTTACCTACTTCCCTAATTGGACATTTTGATTGTTTTTGAGTTTTTGAGTTTTTGATGTTTTTTTTTTTTTAACTGCAAGCAAGGCTGAAGCCAGTGTCTTTATATATGTATCTTTGTGCACATGCACACCTCTTTGTGCAAATATTTCTTGGACATATACCAAAAGTGGAATTGATGAGTTAAGGTTATTTATATTTTAAGTGTTAATAGACATTGCCAGATTGTTCTCCAAAATAGCTGAATAAGTAGATATTCCTACTAGTGGTGTCCAAGGTTATTCACATCCTCACAGTCTTACTAACACTTGATGTCATCAAACATTCAAATTTTTTGTTCAATCTAGTAGCCGAGAAGTGGTATCTCCTTAATGCATTAATTTTGATTTCTTTTCCTATAAACTACTGATATCCTTGGTCATATTTCTGGGGGTTCCTTCTGATTGCTGACACCTGCCTCAAGTGACTCAGCATCTGGTTGGTCCTAATCTCTAAGTGACAGCATGAATAGAGCATGGGCTTTTGAGTCAGTCCTATCTAGATTCAAATCCCAGTTGTGCCATTGTCTAGGAGTGGTGCTATAGCAAGTTATCCACTTATGCTGATTTCCCACTTTCCTGTCTATAACACCAATACAATCACACCTATCACATGAAGCGCATTTGTGTGTATGCATGCCTGTGTTAAGATGGAGACACATGTGAAAGGCCAAGTAGGCCATTGGGATCGACCCAATGGAGTGATCAATTCTGCCCAGGTTTGCCACTCTGGCTGGGTTCAAAGCTTGGGCTCCTCAATTTGGTCTTTGCCCTAATCCCCAGCAACAAGAATAGCTGACACACACATTCTAAGTAAATCCTAGTGCTGAAGCTGATACAGTGTGGTCTCTCTATAATTATTTCATTTCCCTGCTTGGATTCTGAAACTCAGGGTTGGCGGGCCTTCTGAACTCACAATATTGTCCTGTCTCTTCCCTCTCTATGTGCCCACTTCCGCCGCGCTCTGCCATCTGAATGCCATGCTTCGTACCAGACTGTCATCTCAAACTGAATCCCCAGCCCTCCCCTCCACCACTGCTCTTTTACTGACCGAGCCAAGATTTGACCCCTTTATTGTCAGATGCCTAAGCCACCGCTCTTAACCAGTGTTAATAGCTCTGCAAATATCACTCCTGGATCTCTGACTTAATCTCTCTGAGCTTCAGCTTCCTTATCTGTCCACAGAACTAATAATGGCAAATCTGCACTACTGTTTTTGGGGATTCAGGGGAGATCATGTACTTAGTGCCATGTCACCAGCCCTCCCTTGTCTTCTCATCTCACTTACAAACTGTCGCAAAAATAGCTATAACTTTCCTTTCCTTGTTTGTTTTATTATAATCCCTTTAGAGAGTAGGTCCTTAATACACAGTGAGTTTCATTAAGATTCAGTGGGCATTTTGTCTGACTTCCTTCTCAGAAACACAATCAGAGGTAAACTGTTAAAATGACGACTAATTCTGATGGAAACTGAAGTAATCTTTGCTAGCCGTGGTCTTAACGTTGTGGTTTTGGCTAACTGTGAAATGACCCATTAAAAATTAAAAATTAGTTACTGGGATTTGGAGAATAAGATTTTATAGGGATTATTAATTTTCCAAAGAAACATAGCTGAGGCTAGATGAGAAATTTTCCAGGTCGTGTTGACTGGCTTTTTGTATGTCATTGCGTCTTTGTCCATAAAAAGGGCAGGGTCATGGGCCAGAGGAAGGCAGGCTTGACTTTAAAAGATTAAAAAAAAAAACAAAAACAAAAAAACAACACAGGCTCCAAATGGGTCGGTGAAATCTGACTAATGAAAGTTTTATGGGATACCACCAGTGTTTTACAAAGGAATCAAATGTCTACCAGGAGGCAGTGTGACCACTGTGGCAGGTTAGTTCTCCAAGAAAGATGGTGGGAGGGATGGGCTGGGAGACAGGGCATGTCTTTCTGGAAAGGCAACCAAACACTTCCTTCAGCTTCTACTCTGTGCTTTATCAGATGGGTATTGAGGCAGCTTAATCATCTCTGAACAAAATAGATTGATTTAAAAAAAATCAATATTGCCTTTTTTTGCACTGAATGTTCCAGTTACTTTGATGGCTCCCCAACCAGGACAAAACAATGAAAATGATGGTTAAGAAAAAGAATGGGTTTTGAAAAGTCTTACTTTAGTTAATTTTATGTGAGAGGGTAAAGGCCTTCCTTCTCTACTCTGGCTTTTTTCCCTCCTGAATTAATTTTCTGAATTAATTTGATCCTGGAGTTACCTGTCAGATTAATGTTTGTTGACATGTGAGCTTGAAAATGAACCTATTGGGGGGGGGGCGCCTAGGGCTCACAGTCGGTTAAGCATCCAATTCTTGTTTTCGGCTCAGGTCCTGATCTCAGGGTCATGAGATTGAGCCCTGCCTCAGGCTCCTCGTTCAGCAGAGTCTGCTTGAGTTTCTCTCTCCCTCTCCTCTGCCCACCCCCCACCACTCACTCTCTCTCTCTCAAATAAATAAAATCTTTTAAAAAAAGAAAATGAGACCCACTGGATCTCTGCTCCTCGAGACTCATATTTTCCCATTGTCTTCCTGTCTCACTCTCATGCTGTCCTAAAGACAGTTTTATTTTTTATTTTTTTTAAGATTTTATTTATTTATTTGACAGATATCATAAGTAGGCAGAGAGTCAGGCAGAGAGAGAGGGAGGGAAGCAGGCTCCCCGCTGAGCAGAGAGCCCGACGCGGGGCTCGATCCCATGACCCTGAGATCATGACCTGAGCCGAAGGCAGAGGCTTTAACCCACTGAGCCACCCAGGCGTCCCCTAAAAGACACTTTTGTTGTTGTTGCTGTTGTTCTTGTTGTTGGTTGTGGTGGTGGTGGTGTGTGTGTGTGTGTGTGTTTTCTTAATTGCAGCTTCTTTCCAGCTGGATTCCAGCCTTTCCTTTCACTTGGTGAGAAGCATTCACAAATATGTTGTAGAGGGTGTGCTAATTAATGGATGTCCAAACATCTGGGAAGAAACAAGCAGAGTTACAGTTAACACATAATAAACAAATACAGAAAGGGTGGACAGTTTGAGCACATCAAAGAGACTGCTTGGAGGAATCGTGTACTCTCTCGACACCTGTTTTCCAGCACACTTTCATTTGGAAGGGAAGACGATTTTATCTCACTCTTTGTGTGTCTTAACTTAATGCCTTACACTGTAAATTCAGCCATTCTATATTCAGCAGGGAGGTCTCTCAGGAAGGGGAGTGATGAGGATTCTGTTGGCCATCCACAGACACTCAAGAGCTTTAGTGAAGGAGCATGGATTCAAATGTGGATTAAAATGCTTCAACCCTCACCTTTCAGGCATCCTGAAAAGATTCCTTCTCCTTCTCTTTCCCGGTTCTCCCTGTTCTGGTTAGTTCTCCACACCACACCCAGCAGGTCTGCAAAGCAATGCAATAAGAATAATGAGAGCTAACAAGTATTGAGCCCCTGCTGAGTACCAGGCCAACTTCTATGTGCATTATTCTATTTATACTTTGGGGCAAACTCAACAGTTCCATCTGGTTACTCTCCCCATCTCACAGAGGAGGGAACTAAGGGACAAGGAGGTTCTGTAACTTGTGCAACCCCAGACAGCTCTTTATGGCATGGCTACTATTCATAGTCCTTCCCCAAGCTTGACTTGCTAAGTGATAACTTGTTCCACCTTTTATTCAACATGATTCTTGACCTTGGACTCTCTCTCTCTTTGTCTTAGGTCTAGCTTTGGCCACTTGAAATTTATCATGTGATCTATCTAGCTCTTGACTCTTGGGTCTCTCTCAAGAGCTCTAGGCTATATTTACCGTAAGGATTCCTGCCTTGTGAGCTGCCTCCGCCATTTTTCTCTGCTGTTGGATCTTCCCAGTGAAGATTGAATCCCACCCCCAGAGGCTGTGCTCCTGTAAGTCTTCTCTAATTCTCCCAAAGTAGGGAGGATTCCTGTCTATTATGTTTTTATGTAAATATTTCAGTAATTATAAAGTTGAATTCACCAGTCGTGCTAATTCTCAGTCACCACTGACTTCCAAAGCATTATTTTCAGAGGCCAAATCAAGGAAATAAGGTGATTTAGAGGAGCTTCCATTTTTTAGGAATCCTTTTCTGTCTCTAGTGTAGGTGGCAAGTTCCTTAACAGGCATGTGTAAGACAGCGCCAACCTAGTTTTTGCTTTTAGCCCTAGCTTTGTTACACAACCTCTCCTTCCACCCTATCTTCTGGTTTCTAGCCCTTCTTCATTGTTGGCAATTTTCCAGATCTTCTTCTCTGGCTCTTCCTCCTCTTCTGTTGATCCTTGAACAATGAGAGTACTCCCAAATATATTTTACACTCAAGTCATTCAGTCCTGTGACTTAAATATTATCTGTTTTTAGCAAATCCTGAGTCTGCATCACTAGCCAGGATCTTGTCCTGGAAACCAAACTGGTCTATCCAATGCTTTCTTCATTTGTTCTTCCTTTTCCTTCCTTCCTTCCTTCCTCCCCACCTCCCTCTCTCTTTCTTTCTCTATCTCTCTCTTTCTTTCTTTCTTTCCACATAGTTTAATACCATTGTTGTACACAGTGTGATTCAGTGGAGAATGTGTAAAGGGTTGACACCCAGACCATGTCTGTGTTCCAGAGACTGAGCCTTATGCTCAGTATCGCACTGCCCTTGAAGAGGGAAGGGGTACCATTTATCTCACCAGAAGGCACTGATTCCTACCTAGTTGTGGACTCATGGATCTGTGCTCTCCAATAAGGGGCATAATTTTTTTTTTTAATATACACAAAGGCAAATTAGCCTAAAATGTCTACATTTTAAAGAAGCCTTCACGAGAGCATGGTGTTTGTTGGTCTCATTTGCTGTTGTAGTTTCAGCACTCAGAACAGTGCCTGGAACACAGGAGGTGCCCAGTAATATCTGGGAAATAAAAGATAGGGGGGAGAAATCCCTTCTTCCAAAATCCATTGCTCTGCTTTAGAGGAATTCAATTAATGATGAGACTAACTAGATGTTAAAAATTAGGAGTCAGAAAAATGACCTAAAATTCAAGACTTCTAAAGTTATTGAGAATAATAAAAATAATAGCTAAATTTATCAAATACCTACCATGTGGTAGGCCCGTTTAAGTTTATCCTAATAAGAACTGTATAAGGAAGACTCTGGTATATCTCCATCTTACGGATGAGGAAACAGCTTTGCAGAGTCTGTGTAACTTGAGTAAGGTCATGTGGGTACATAGTATACCCACATGCTTACATAGTGTTAAGCAGAGTAGGTATCTTCATCTGAAGAAAGAACTGGAAGAGTAAAGTCTCAGGACCAGAGCAACCTGACTGGAGGTGCTGTGGTTCAGGATAGGTCTATAGGCACATATTGATTTATGTAGCTCCAGGATGGCATTTGAGGCCATTTCAAAGGACAGCTTCATGATTTATTACCTAAGCTCGGATACTTTTTTTTTTTCTTATAAGAGAATGGGTTAGCAGTCATGAATTGGGCCTCCACTGAGCCTACTGAGGTACATGGGACCCCTACTTTTCTCTTCCTGTAGTATGGGCTCTAGTCACACTAAAGCATATTGTTTTACTTTTACTCATGTGTTTTCCACTTTTCAGACTTCACTTTTGAAACACACAGTAAGTACATATTGAGTTAGATTGATTATCTACTAAAAATTCTGACATTGAATTATCTCAATCAGGATGCATGATAGTATGATATTATGATGTCATGGGACATTCTGTAAACATTTTTTAACAAATTCAAATTAATGTAATGTAAATAGTATGGACAAAACAAAATCAACAGGAAAAAAAAAAAGCAGAAAAAAATTGGTGACTGAGTTAAGGTCCTTGTTCTGATAGACTTGTTTTATTGGGAGGAAGTTACTTAACTGTCTGGACATTTTTGTACTTGTTTTAAAAATGAATGAATCATCATTGGAGACTCTAAAGGTCTTCTTACATTACTTACTTTCTAAAATATGCCTGTCAAGCTTATCCTAAAAGAATCTCAAAATGTTGCACACAGCAAACCAAGACCATGTGATGGGATGTGTACCAGATAATTAAAATGACATGATTTCCATCTACTAAAAGATAACAGGAAGAAAAACATGAGCAGTGTTGAGATGTTGCTTGCCCATAATGTTGTTGTAATTCCAAGACAATGATGAGTCGAAAGATATCCATTTGAAATGTCTACATTTTCTTTTTAAAAATAGACGTTTTATTTTAAAACAGTTTCAGATTTGTAGCATTGCTAGGAAGATAGTATAGAGAGTTCTTTCTAATTCACATTGAGTTTCTGCTTATTAATATTGTACATTAGTATGGTATACTTGTCACAAATCATAAACTGATATTGAAGCATTATTATTAATGTTTCATTATAAGTAAGGTCCCCTCTGCACACACTACTGTTTTCAAAATATCCTCTTTTTGATTTTCTGTAGTTTAAATATGATATGCATAGGCACAATGTTTTTTTTTTTCTTTTTTTATTTATTCCACGTGGGTGTTCTCTATACCTTCTGGATCTGTGATTTGGTGTCTATCATTAATTTTGGAGGGGGTGCCTGGGTGGCTCCATGGGTTAAAGCCTCTGCCTTCAGCTCAGGTCATGATCCCAGGGTCCTTGGATCAAGCCCCACATCAGGCTTTCTGCTTGGTGGGGAGCCTGCTTCCCCCTCTCTCTTGGCCTGCCTCTCTGCTTACTTGTGATCTCTGTCTGTCAAATAAATAAAATCTTAAAAAAAAAGCTGCCAATTATCATTAATTTGGGGACATTCCTCATCAGTATTATTTTATGTGTTCCTTCTGTTCCAGTCTCCCTTTTTTCTCCTGGCATTACAATCATGTGTATATTACATCTTTTGAAAGTTTTCAATTGCTATTGAATGTTCTCTTTTTTTTTAAACTATTATTTTTCCCTTTCTATTTCAATTTGGGAAGCTTATATCTTCAAACTCACTGATTCTTTGCTTTAACTTTGACCAGCCAAAGGTGAGCCCATAAAAAACATTCTTTATATCTTTTCTTTTTATTTCTACCCTTTCCTTTTGATTTGTTCTTAGAATTTTTATCTTGGCTTGATTTACTCATCTGTCCTCTCATGTGGTCTACTTTATCCACTGGAGTTCTTAACTTATGAATCATAAGTATTTTAAGTTCCCTGTGTTATAATTCCAACATCACTATCACATCTGAGATGGGTTTTGATGCACAATCTTTTCAGACTCTGTTTCTTTCTTGCCTTTTAGTATGCCTTGTAATTGTTGAAAGCTGGACATGATGTATGCAGTAACAGGAAACGAAATAAGTAGGACTTTAGCGTGCAGTATTATGTTGATTTGACAGGGAGTTGGCTTTCTTCTAATGTTTTTGTAACTTTAGGTGCCAGAGGCTTCACATTCCTCTAGTATTTTTGTCTTGTCTTCCCTCTTTTTTTTTTTTTAAAGATTTTATTTATTTATTTGACAGACGGAAATCACAAGTAGGCAGAGAAGCAGGCAGAGAGAGAGGAGGAAGCAGACTTCCCTGCTGAGCAGAGAGCCCGATGTGGGGCTCGATCCCAGGACCTTGGGATCATGACCTGAGCCGAAGGCAGAGGCTTTAACCCACTGAGCCACCCAGGCGCCCATTGTCTTCCCTCTTGACATCAGTTCCCTTGAGTTCTCCTCCTCCAAGAGAGTCTGTGTCTTGCACTTATTTCAGCTATAATCTGCACAACTATTATGATGCTGGAGCCATGTTTCTGTGGTGCAAGGCCTGGGGAAAGGGAAGTGTTCTACCAATGTCCACTTCATCCCCAGTCTTCCCATAAGCTTGCTTCTCTGGCTTCTCACCTCCATAAGTTTCTTTGCTTAGAGTCCCTTCTTCCTTTTTGTTGAGAAAGAAAGTCTAGACAGGATCCCTTCTCCCATGGCTTCAAGACAAAGTTCTGTTAAAGTCTTTTCATCCAGGGAAGGCTCTGGTCATATTTCACAAGGATTATTCTTTCTCCCTTCCTAGCAGGGTTAGGAAGGGATCTTTATAGACCTTCACCATGTGAAGATTACTGTACATTCTTGGGAACAAGTTCTGCAAAATTGTGGGAGACCACCTCCCACCTAAGATAGCAACCTACAGGTTTCTTAAACTCAAGTTAGGCCACATTCAACCTCCAAGAGTTCACTGAGATGATCATTTAAGTATTTCTACCAATTTCTGACTTCAATGGTCTCTGCTCTATGTAGGCAGATCTTTCTTGGCTGTGACTTCTTGAATTCACCTCTCTTTCCAGATTTCAGGCAGGTCATTTGCCCTGCAAAGTCATTTCTCTGATGAGTCCACAGAAGTCATTTGATTTTCAGTTTGCCTAGCTTTTTCTTGTAAGGTTGGGAGTGATAAGTTCAAAGTTCTTTACACATCAGGGCTGAAACTAGAAGTCTCTCCATTTTCTTTTGAAGAGCTGAGGATCTCATATCCTGATACACTTTTACATAGGAAGTAAGGGTGATGATTATAATTTTATTTTTTAAAAATATTTTATTTACTTCTTTATTTGAAGGAGAGAGAGTGTGAGCAAGGGGAGGAACAGAGGGAGAAGGACAAGCAGACTCCACTCTGAGTGCAGAGCCTGAAGTGGAGCTTGATCTCAGGACCATGACCTGAGCCAAAATCAGGAGTCAGAATCTTAACCTACTGAGCCACCCAGGCACCCCAACTATCATTTAAAGAATGGAACCACCAGGGACAATTTAAGAAAGTTCCTCACCTGGGCTATATCAACCTCCCATACCTGTGGCTGGAGAATCTTATGAATAATTTTCCCTAAGTCGGTTTTGCCCTGGAGGTATCTCTTTTTAATCAGATGCTTGAGAATAGAAGAGAGTAGGAACCTTTCATGGATAGGCTCTATTTAAGGATGTCACCATTATATTTGCATTTTATAATTGTTTCTCCAATGGGTGTTGTGAGCTGAATCATAGCAGAGTGATCTCTCCTTCACACCCTCATCTCTATCTTTATTGTGTAGGGTTGAAGAATTTTAACTAACTTTATTTCCATCTTCCAAGGGGATGCTTGGATTCCTGCAACCACAGCGTATTTCCCTCACTAGAATGCCAAATCATTGCATTCCTTCAAGATCCTGGGTTCCAATGAGTCTGGTAAAGAATCTTTCTGCTGTGCAGAAAGATTTTTTAGGAAGCAGAGGATAGATGGCTCAGGGGTAATGATTTTCCACAGCTTCCTCTGCCCCACCTCCTCCAATTAAAAAAAAAAAAAGATTGATAAAACACTGTCCAGAATTGTTAAAGTCCCAGAGGGATTCTAAATGTTCACTATTATAGCACACACATTTATACACAAAGAGATTTGAAGGATTTCTGATTTCAATTAAGATTATTATCTTCTCTGAGTGATGGTTTCTCCTTTTTTTCCCTCCAGAAATCCCTTTGGCTGATCTATTTTAAAAGAGCATTAGCTAGGGATAACTAGGCTCACTTATATTGAGTCTACTTTCCCTCTAGGTCTCTTTGTCTTAAATTCTAAAGTTTCTTTTCCTATCCTGCTAAAGGTTAGCAGCTCAAAATCAAGGACATAAGTCATTGTTACTCTTTGTGTAAAAGATAAGCTCTGTAGCTTTTATGACTAAAAGTGTATACAATTCTAGAAATAAGGTAGCAGTCAGAGAGATCATTTGGGGCTGTGAAAAGTCCTTTACTATCTAAATCAGAAGACCAAGGTCAAATTGCTATCATGCCTATTAGTACCTGGGTTTCATTAGTCAAATTACCAAATGTCTGAGCCTCAGTTTCCTTACTTGTGAAATGGGGGCAATGATACCTGCCCTAACATCTGACAGTCATTGGGAAATTCTAGTGAATGCATAAATATCAGATCTCTGTGAAGCATGCATGCATAAATGTTTATCTTATACTTTCCTTAGCCATACTTAAACATGGTAGCCCATTAAATGTCCTGAAACAAATCATGGATTCTTGCTGGTTGTGGGGATATCCTAGCAGACCTGCAACACTCAGTAGGATATGAGCCACGTAATGGTCTTGAAAAAACTTTCCTCAATAACAAACTGGAGGATAGTGAAAAGATTTTGGTTGAGGGGACTAATGAT
The DNA here is from genome assembly GCA_003697995.1 of Taxidea taxus jeffersonii. Taxonomy (NCBI): domain Eukaryota; kingdom Metazoa; phylum Chordata; class Mammalia; order Carnivora; family Mustelidae; genus Taxidea; species Taxidea taxus. The sequence continues at coordinate 46,832 of ML102842.1, forward strand.
ACACCCCAAATAATACATTCGGCTTCCTAACAGAGAATATTTCCTAAGCAAAATGCTACTTAGATTCGTATGTTCCTACAACAGGTTATGCAAGGCTAATGTATTGAAATTCATCATTTAAAAGAGACATATTGTTCATGATTTATGATAAGAACCCAGGTAACTACCATTAATAGGTATGCAATTCAAATCTCACTGATTAATGCTTCAAAGTGTTATCTTGCCACATTATTTTTAGGAAGCTGCCCTATATATTTGACCTACTATACTTACTGTGCCAAGCACACCTGTATATACCTAATATAATAATTGACCCTGTTCTGGCCCGAGGTTTCAAATGCTCTTCATACAAGACTACAGATATGGAGTATATATTTAAAATGCATGTGGGGGTGTATAAGAGAAAGGGAAAGAGTGTGCAACTCTCTTAGTATGTGCATACTAAGTGCACACATGAGTATTTCAAAATCAGTCTGATTCTTTTTTTTTCTTAAATTTATGATATTCATGGTCTTTACAAAGAGTTTTCTTTTCTTGATTTTTGCACTGAAAGGCCTCTGGCATATCAGTCCCACACATCCAGACCTCGCATGGGGAATTTAATTCCAGATTACTAATTTCAGCTCATGCTAACAATGTTTTCTGATCAGTCAGTGCCTTAAAGCATCTTAGAATGAAAGGAGGTCAGTTTCTGTCTCTCTGGACTCTTGCTATTAAACTCTCCTTTGTGCTCAATCTCTCATAATATCTCTATCATAGAATATTTGCCCATCGCTAGGTATTACACCGTCTCTACCAACACACACACACACACACACACACACACACACACACACAGGAAACTGAGCTTCAAAATGGCTGGTTCATGGACTCTCCTGAAATCACACATACCCTTGCTGACTTCAGATTCAAATGTCTAACCCTTCTAAAATCTCAACTACTTTCTTCACATTAAATGATTTTGATCTCCAAATTCTAACACTTAATTTCAGGACAACAAAATGCATGGCTTGGCTTCTCTAGCCAGTGGATTCAAATACTGAGAACATACTTTACATTCTAACTGGAAAGCCTATCGATGTGCTACTCTTTCTGGATGAAGAATTTAAAATTGGTCTCCCTCTTCATTCTCCCCAGTTGTTATCTGCAACTGAGTGGAAGATTTTAGGTGGGTTCTTATGATTTCTGAAGACCACTTTTTTTTTTTAACTGAGCTATAAGTTTCAAAAATATATTGTTAAGATCTTAAAGTTGATGAGTTTTGACTATTGAATGTACCTGTGTAATGGCTACCCAAATCAAAATATAGAATATTTCTGCCTTCCCAGAAGGTTTCCTCCTGAACTTTTCCAGTATTCTGCATCCTGTACCCCAAAGAGGCAATTGCCTCTTGGTAGTATATATTCTTTGGTGTCTTATTTATTTTGTATATGTGAAGTATATTTTTGAGATCAGTCCATAGTGTTGTATTTCTTCATTTTGTTGCTAAGGAATATTCTAGTGACATGTTACAATGTGTTTATTCAAATACCTCTTGATGGCTATTTTCTTTCTTTCTTTTTTTTTTTTTTCATTAGTTTCAGAGGTAGAATTTAGCGATTCATCAGTTGCATATAACACCCAGTGCTCATTACATCAGGTGCCTTTCCCAATGCCTATCACCCAGTTACCCCACTCCTTAGCCCCTCGCCTCCAGCAGACCTCAGTTTTGTTTCCCAGAGTTCAGCATCTCTTATGGTTTGCCTCTCTCTAAATATTCTTGATGGCTATTTTCATTTTGAGTCTATTATGAGCAGTGCTGCTTTCAGCTTTCTTGCATAAGTCTTGTGCGGATATATGTTTTCATTTCTCTTGGGTACCTACCTAGGACTGGAATTGTTAGAATATAGGCTATGTGTATGCTTAATTTCATAAAAGAATTACCAAAGAGTTTTCCAAGCGATTTCTAAAAACAGTGTATGAGCATTTGGGTTGTTTCATTTCCTCTACCACATTTGATATTATCAGTCATTCTGTAAGAGTTAACCATTCCAAAATATATTAAATTTTTTTATTGTGTTTTCAGTTAGCATTTCCCTGAGGACTAATGTAGTGTCTTATCATAAGCTTATTATCAGTTCATACATTTTCTTTGTGACTTACCTGTAGTCTCAAGCCTTTGGCCCATTTTGAAAACTGCATTTTGTTGTCTTTATTGTTGTTGTTACGATTTCTAGGAATTCCTTATATATTCTGGATACAATTTCCTTGCCCAATATTATACATTGTAAACTTTTTCTTGTCTCTTATTTGCCAACTTATTTTCTTAATGGTGTTTTATGAATGCACACTTTTAATTTTGATGAAGTCTTATCAATTTTATTTTTCTTTTATGATTAATGATTTCTGAATTCTGTTGAAAAAAACTTTGCCTAACCCAAATTTGTGAAGATTTGCTCCTATATTTTCTTCTAGAAGTTTTACAGTTTTACCTTTTAGTTCTAGGACTCTGTGCCACCTCTAATTAATTTTTGTGCCCAAAGTGAATTTGAGGTCAAGAATTACATTGTTTATTGGGCATCTATTTTTTTTTTAAAGATTTTACTTATTTATTTGACAGAGAGAGACATCACAGTAGGCAGAGGGAAAGGGGGAAGCAGGCTCCCCGCTGAGCGGAGAGCCCAATGTGGGGCTCTATCCCAGGACCCTGAGATCATGACCTGAGCCGAAGGCAGAGGCTTTAACCCACTGAGCCACCCAGGCGCCCCTGGGCATCTATTTTTTTTAGCACCGTCTGTTGAGAAGAATGGCCTTACTCCATTTATTTAACTTGGCACATGAACACCTCCTAGCATTCGGAAATGATACTGCCAGTGTCCCCTGCATTTTCAGAGGCATGTGGATGACTTCATCCATACGTCAAATATTATGGATCATTTCACCATGCTTTTGCATATGCAGTTTCATTTGCCACAATATCTTTTTTTCTTAGCACTACTCAAAGCACAGCTTAATAGTCTCAGAAACCTTCCTTGAATTTTCCCATATGGTATAGCTAACTAACTCTTGGGTTCTTATATAGCACTGTGAATTTCCCTTTCAAAATGCTTGTCTTACTGCATGCTAATTTTCTCTTTATTTGACTGTCTCCACAATAAGACAGTGATTTACTTGAAGACAGGCTTGTCTTTTTATTTCCATATCCTAAGTGCTTAGCACTGTGACAGGGAAAAAAGGTAGCCACTCAATTCTTGTTGTTGTTGTTTTTTTTTTTAAGATTTTATTTTTTATTTATCTGACAGAGAGAGATCACAAATAGGCAGAGAGGCAGACAGAGAGAAAGGTGGAAGCAGGCTCCCTGCTGAGCAGAGAGACCCCATGCAGGGCTTGATCCCAGGACCCTGAGCTGAAGGCAGAGGCTTAACCCACCGAGCCACCCAGGTGCCCCTCAATTCTTGGTTTTAACTGAATTTGTCCTGGATATTCCATAGAAACAGTGGAATACCATAGGCTTTGCAGTGAGATCCTTTTGATTTCTAATCTCATTTCTGCCACTAATGAGCAATTTAAATTGGAGCAAGTTATTTAATTACTAGATCTTGGTTTATTATTCTATAAGTAGCAGATATTTAGAACTACTTTTAGGATATTTAAAATTTTTAAAAATGGTGTCCGGTACAAAGAAGCTCCTCAATAAACGAGAACTAACATATTCTTTTGGTATGAAAAGGCAAATGAGAAGCTTCTATATTAGCTCTGCTAATTACCTACTCTGATATCCAGGGCCTTTTAACTTAAGAGTTAGGTAGAAAATGCTCTGCTATCTTTTGTCCATAGACAGAGTCACAATTTGGACACAGTATCTAAGAGAGGGGTTCAAAATGGAACCCGCCCAATGACCTATTCTGTCGCTATCAAATCACACCCAAAATATAAAAAAAACAGCAGAAATCAAGCTTGAAATAATGATAGTCCATCATTATGGAATTTCACCAAGGCCAAATGTATTCTAGAGGACAAAGCTGTAATTCCATATGGACCTCCTGAGGACATCAAACACAGATGAGTGAAACACATCCCTGGAAGCTCAGAGATAGGGCTGTGCATTCCCCCCCCCCCCCCACATAACTTCCAGGGAAATCATGTGAGCTATTAGGCCGACAGGCAGAAAGCCATATTCCCAGGTTGACTCCCAAGAACTTCTACCCACCACCCTCTCCCCAGGTTACCTTATTCGTTCTGCATCTGTCCCACTTGGGAGGCACTTGAGAAGCTTAAGAACTGTGTATTTACCCTCTGAAATGTTTTTGAGTAGTATTTTAAATGCACTATTTCCCCACATTGCAAACACTTATGGTGCCCATTCAGCATGGAGCGTATAAATCACCTCCTCGCTCATTGGCTTTCATGTGTGCTGAATGCTGTTCTAAATTGACCTGATACCTATTAATCCTGAAGTGGACTTTTAAGATCTGAAGAACATTTAATCAATGGGGCATTAGACTGAATAAATCATAGCTGAGATGAATTCCTTAAATTGATACCATCTTTAATGAGCATTGCACTTGATTTAATAATCTATTTATTAAATACATAAAAAATGGTAAATTGAACATTTGCCTCAGAGCAAGCAATTAGGGCTGTTTTCATTCCATATTTATTTTTCTGAGTTGAGAAAATATTTGTTAAGTCTTAAGCATATTGAATAAATCTTGGAATCACTTTTTTTTCAATAAGACTCTAAATATTAAATCTTAGCATTGGTTATACTCAACTCCTTGTTAAATTATAGAAAGTGCTAACAAGCATGAAGGAAGATTTACTAATTCTACAATAACTAGTATTGAATCTCTGGTGAGTTTACCAAATCTGCAGAATATTTAATAAATCTGGGTTAAGATTGGTTAAATCTTTTTAACCTCTATTAAATCCAATGAAGAATGTGTTAAAGAGGCCCTATCGTATTGAAGCAAACTTTAAAAGAATATCATATTTTTCCCCCAAATCTCATTAAACTGACATATGTGGTATTTTGGATGTCCTTTATTTCCTTTTGAATTATTGCTGGTTATTACTTACATATTTATCTGTAAAAAGTAGCTTTCTTGTTCCTAAATCCCTTCTCCTCTGGGCTGATTCAATTCCTGAAAGCCTTGCACAAGCCTTGGGAAATTGCAGTGCGTTCTTCTAGTTGGTCCTTAGACAAACCTAAATGTTCCCAAACTGCACTTCTGCCCCTTGTTTCCAGTCTTTGATGGAAATGAACAATTCATCCCCTCCAGATGTATAAATCTCTTATTCCAGTACATCAAGATAAAGGTCGTCGACTACATTAATAATGATTCCTTATTCGTGTTACTAATAACATCTTACATTTTTAACCCTGAAACTATTTTAAAAATCTAATTCACTCTTCTCTGTGGATGCCAGACCAGATAGTCATCTCGTATAACTCAATGGGATCATTTATCTCCACTCATTTCTGGGAGAGGAAGTCAGCCTGCCATGGCAGTTTATTTTCCATATTTCATTTTGCCTGAGTAATGAAACCAGGCTAGCCAAATCTAATCAATCAATGAATATTTATGAAGCTCCTACTAAGTGTTCACATTTGTTCTTGTGTGAAAGAGTCTGTTTTCTGAGCACTACAATCTGATTAGGAAAACTCATTCAATTTAACAAATATTTCTAGAGTGCCTATTGAGTATGGCATAATATAGGAAAGTGATATAAAGAGAAAAAAAAATATGATGACTTCCCTCTGAAATGTTGCTATCTACTTATGTGGGGTAGAGAGATGAAAAGAGACGTGTTAGTAAAATGGTGAGTATTTTCATGAAAATATAAGGAGCTTGTAAGGAACCCAGGAAAACATGCTGTAGTCACATTTTATTTTATTTATTTATTTTCCAGATTTATTGAGGTATAATCAACAAGTCAAATTGTGATATATTTATTTTTTTTAAAGATTTTTATTTATTTGAGGAGAGAGAACCAGTGAGAGAGCATGAACAGGAAGGGGGGAGCAGAGTGAGAAGAAGGCTCCTTGCTGAGCAGGGAGCTCAATGCAGGGCTCGATTCCAAGACCCAAAGATCATGACCTGAGCCAAAGGCATGTGTTTAACCAACTGAGTCACCCAGGTTAAGCCAGCCCCAAATTGGGATATATTTAAAATGTACAAAATGATTATTTGATATAAATACATATTGTAAAAGGATTCACCCATGGAATTAATGCATCTGTCATCTCTCTTTATTATTATTATTGTTATTATTGTTATTATATTTTTTACTGCTGAGAACATTTAAATTCTGTTCTCTTAGCAATTTTACTAAAATCCTAAATAATAATTATTATTACACTGAAATTATAATTTTAATTATACAATAGTTTTATCAGCTATATTCTCCATGTTATATAATAGAGCTTCAGAGTTTACTCATCTCATAACTGACAGTTTGTACTTTTACTAAACTTGTTTATTTTTCCCAACTTCCAGTCCTTGGCAACCACTTTTCTAATATGTTTCTATGAGTTTGACCCCCTCCCCCAAAATAAGTGATCCCCTGTGGTATCTGCCTTTTCCTGTTTGGTATACTTCATGTAGCATAACATCCTCCGGATTCATCCATGTTTTCCCAAATACAAAATGACCTTTTTTCCAAGGCTTAATAATATCCCATTGTATACATATACTGCCATTCTTTTTATCCATTCATCCGTGGATGGGCATTGAATTTGTTTCCATACATTGCCTATTAGAAACAAGGCTGATATGAACATGGTGGTGCTACATATATGTCTTTGAGATGATTTCATTTCCTTTGGTTTTATACCCAAAAGTGGGATTGCTGGATCATATGGTACTTCTATTTTTAATTTCTTGAGGAGCATCCATATTGCTTTCTATAGGGGCTGTCCCAGTCTACATTCCCATCAACAGTGTACAAGGGCTCAGTGTTTCAGAGGGAAGGTTTCTCCACATCCTCATCAGCAACCTCTCTCTTTTCTTTTTGATAACAGATCTCCCACCAGATGCAACATAACATCTCACTGTGGTTTGATTTCCCTGATTATTAGAAATACTGCATACCTTTACAAGCATTTGTTTGGTCGTTAGTATGTCTTCTAAAATTGTTGTTTAGGTCCTTTGTCAATTTTTAATTGGGTTATTTCTTTATTGTTATTAAGTTGCATGAATTCCTTGTATATCTTGGATGTTAGTAAGCCTTTTATTGGATACATGGTTTGAAAATATTTTCTCCCATTCCATAAGCCACGTTTTCATTTTGTTGGTGGTTTCCTTTGCCATACAGAAGGCTTTTAGTCCCACTTGTTTACTTTTGCTTTGTTACAAAGCTTTTGCTTTTGGTGTCATATTAAAAAAAATCATTGTCAAAACTAATGTCAAGTAGCCTACTTCCTCTATTTTCTTCTAGGATTTCTATGTTTTCAGGTCTTATGTTCAAATCTTTTTTTTTTTAATTTAAACTTAATTTTTTCAGTGCAAATCTCTAGTTCATTTTGAGTTGAATTGTGTGAATGATACATTCTTTTGCATGTGGTTGTCCAGTTTTCCCATTATTATTTATTGAAGAGACTACATTTCCCCCCATGTATATTTTTGGCTTATTTGCTCTAACCTAATGGACTATATATGTGTGGATTTATTTCTGGGCTCTCTTTTGTTCCATTGATTTATGTGTTTCTTTTTATTTCAATGTATTGTTTTGATCATTATAGATTGTGTAATACAGTTCAAAATCAGAAAGTGTGAGTCTTCTGGCTTTGTTTTTCTTTTTTATTATGGCTTTGGCTGTTTGGGATTTTTTGTGGTTTCCTACAAATTTTAGGGTTATTTTTCTAGTTTGGTGAGAAATGACATTGGAATTTTGATAGAGATTGCATTGAGTCTATAGATCACTTTGGGTAGTATGGGCAATTTAACAGTATTATTAATGCGCCCAATCCATGAACATGGAGTACCTTCCCATTATCTGTGTCCTCTTCACTTTCTTTCAGCAATTTATGATAGTCTTCTTTGTACAAACCTTTCATCTTCTTTGTTAAATTTATTTCCAAATTATTTATTCCTTTTATGTGACTATAAATGAGATTGTTGTCTTCATTTCTCTTTCCAACATCTTATTGTAAGTGTATAGAAGTGCAACTAATTATTGTGTATTGAATTTGTATCTTGAATTAATTATTAGTTCTAACAGTCTTTTTGGCAGAGATTTTAAAGTTTTCCATGTGATGTATTATGTTGCCTACAAATAGAGATGCCTCTACTTCTTCCTTTCTTATTTGGATACCTTTTATTTCCCCCACCCTCAATTGCTATTCTAGTACTATGCTGAATAAAAGTGGTTAGAGTGGCATACTTGTCCTGTTCTTGATCTTAAAAGAAAATATTTCAGCTTGTCACTGATAAGTATGCTTTTACCTGTGGACTTGTCACATATAGCCTCCTTTATGTTGAGGTATATTCTGTCTATACCCAGTTTGCCAGAAGTTTTTAATCATGAACAGATGTTTGATTTTTCCAGATGCTTTTTCTGTGTGCATTAAGATGACCATATGATTTTTGTCCTTCATTTTATTAATGTAGTGTATTATATTTATTGATTTGTCCATGTCAAACCATCCTTGCCTCCCTGGAACCCACTTGATCATGATGTATGATTCTTTTAATGCATTGCTGAATTCAGTATGCTAGTATTTTTTTTT
>ML102842.1:55941-125431 GCA_003697995.1 Taxidea taxus jeffersonii
TTTTTTTTTAAGATTTTATTTATTTATTTGACAGACAGAGATCACAAGTAGGCAGAGAGACAGGCAGAGAGAGAGGAGGAAGCAGGCTCCCTGCTGAGCAGAGAGCCCAACACGGGGCTCGATCCCACGACCCTGAGATCATGACCTGAGCCGAAGGCAGAGGCTTAACCCACTGAGCCACCCAGGTGCCCCAGTTTGCTAGCATTTGGTGAGGATTTTTCATCTGGGTTCATCAGGGATATTAGCCTGTAACTTTATTTTCTTGAAATGTCTGACTTTGGGAGCAGGGTAATGCTGTCTGAGATCAGACATCATATGTCATTAAATGTCATGATGAAGAGACGAGAAACCCAAGTGTGCATATAGGAATATTGATGACAACAATTTGGAAGAAAAGGGGGCAAGAATAAAAGATGATTCTAGCATGATTGAGTGTGAGTGAGGCTGAAGAAGATGGTGTTATTAACAGATGTGAATAGCACTGAGGGAGGAGACTGCTTGAAAGGGAAAAAAGAGCCTCTACCAAACTAAGGGGAGATACCAGCTAGAAATCTACATGCAAAGACCCAACAGCAGTTGAAATTCAGGCATAGAGTGATGTGAAATAAGGGAGCCAGGAAGAGACATATTTGGAAGTCATCTGCTCAGATAGCATAGCCAAATCTATGAGGTTGCAAAAAGAGTGAACAAAGAAAGACAAGAGTGGGCAATATGTGTGTCTGAAATTTTAAGGTGACCACCTGCCCAGAGTAAAAGGATCATACTTATAAGTAATACCAAATAATGTTGGATTGTAATAAGGTTGGTAATTAAGAATTTGAAATTTAAATATATACATTTACACTAAAATATGGATCAGAATTTTTTGAATTTGTACATTTTATTTTTATACAAGTATACACAGATATATTTATCTAGTAAAATTTTCAAACAAAATAGAATTATGTGCCATAAAAAGGAAAAGGCTTTCTTTGCCTTTTTTTTCTTTGCAGCTCAACCCAATGATAACAGTTTGGAATGTATCCTTCCATAAAAGTGCCTTAGGATATTTATAACTTTTTTTTTAAATAAATAAGACAATAACTTGCTAAAATAAGACAGTGAGTTCCTACATACCCCTTACCTAGCTTCTCTCAGTAATACCATCTTGCATAGCCCCAGCTCAATACCAAAACCAAGAGATTGATGTTGACATGGAAAACTATTAAATCACAGACATTTTTCAGATTTTAGCAGCTTTTACATAAACTTTTGAAAATAATGCATATGTGTATATATGTGTGTATATATGAAATGTACAGATTTCTAAATGCGTACAATAAACAAAATTAGGTGGAAAAATACTTTCACAACCAATAGTTGTGAACATTGAGGATAGATTTCTGGGCTTTCTCCTGAACACATAGAGATTTGTTATGTCCTGGCAGAAGTGGGCTCTCAGTATGAACAGGTTGCATATGGAAGATCTATCTGATAACCTGCACACATTGTGGACTGCAACCAAGAGACAGTCATGTCAGATTATGGCAGGAGGTCCACCCAGAAGGACTATGGTATTGGTTGAAAGGATAAATGATGGCATCGGGATGAGGCAGCTAAAAAGGAGAGGGACCAAATGACCCAACTGAGAACAGTTCCAAAGAATAATGAGACTGAGGAGTCAGGAGGATGATGTTGGTAATGACTGAAAGAAGAAGGAACTAAAGGTATAGAAGAAAAAGAGAGACAAACTAGTTGATAGGATAGGAGCGATTTTTGTGTGCTCCAGCCCTGAGAATGCTGAATGGGGTGTTCAAACTGTGAGAACAGAAGCAATGAAATCAAATCATTCTGCTGTGATCTGAAAGTTGATGCACAGTCTGCTATCAGGTAGAAAAGTCTCTCACTTGAGGATCTGGGATTTAACTAACATGTGTGAAGTGCTAGGTATAGTACCTAATTCATAGAGAGTGGCCACAGATTTTAACCATTATCATTATCATTCTTATCATCAGAAGAGAAGCTGAACCACACATATCCTGTGAATCTAGCTGGAGATTCAAATACTTCTCAGCATGTATTATATATTTTTCCTTTAGCTTTTTATACTGATAAAAATTAAATTAATAGGGTAAATATTCAGGTTATAGTATGTATCTAGAATCTAGGTGGAAGCAACTGGGGGTGGCCACCCAAGGAGTGGAAGGATGGTGCCATTGACCATGAAAAGCAGTTCAGAATGTTTAATTTTGGTGGGTAAATGCTGTGCTGTGTTTTAAGTCTGTGGTGACAGTAAGATATTCCTGCTGAATGTGTCCAGTAGGCAACTGAAGGCAGGAAACAGAAGCTTGGTGATTAATGAGGATTTGCTTTGATTGAAGATGGGGCTGAAAATGTAAATGCAGGCATCATTAGCATAGATGTGATATTTAAAGCTATGAGAATAGATGGGCTCTCCCAGGATGAGCATTAAAGAGGAACAAAAAGGCAGAAAGAAGACTGGTTTCTTGGAAGACCCACTGTGGAGGGGAAGAGAGCCAGTGATGGAAAGAAAGAAGAGATGCAGGGATGAAGGTCAGAGAAAGTCAGTAAAAGACATAGCCAAGGTCAAGTAAGAGTATGAGTTATGTCTTTGCAGCTGAGCAATGAAAGAGTGTAGACATGACAAGGGTGTGATTGATCAAGTAATAAGTAAAAGCCATTGAAAATCTTAAGGAATTGTCATGAAAGACTCACTCTTGTGTGTATAAAAAATGTTATTGCAATTTTTTTGTTTATATTTTACAATACACTTCCATGGAAATACAGTGTTATACAGGGGAAAGGGAGTTTGATTCAAACCCAGGGCTGTCACTTATTGGTTATGAAGTCCTTGGGAAAGTAGTTTAACCTCCCTGGGCCTGTTTTATCATCAGTAGGACAAGAATATTCATACCTGGGCACCTGGGTGGCTCAGTGGATTGAGCCTCTGCCTTCAGCTCAGGTCATGATCCCAGGGGCCTGGGATCGGGCTCTCTGCTCAATGGGGAGCCTGCTTTCCTCTCTCTCTCTCTGCCTGCCTCTCTGCCTACTTGTGATCTCTCTCTGTCAAATAAATAAACAAAATATTTAAAAAAATAATATTCATACCTGTTTCATACAGTTAGTTTGAGAATTAGAATAATTCACATAAAACACTAGATTATTCCTGACATATATAAAAACTGACTTATATATATATCTATATGGTTATAAATTTATGTACATACATAGCAACAAAATACAAATCATCGTTTTAACCAAGGCTGCTTGAAATAAGTGAGTTTTTTGAAGTACTTAGGGGAGTGGGGTATTATCAGGAAGGAGTCTTTGAGGGATAATAATATACTTACCTCATAAATCTGCTGTGAAAATTAAATAAGATAATGTATACAGAGTATGAAGCTAGAATACTTAGTACATTGTGGTTAGTCAGCAAATGACCATTTCTTTCTTCTTAGTTACATAAATGTATCTGTTCATTAAATGTAAAATATAGAAGGAAAGATGGAGAGAAAATGGCCTCTTGAATACAAAATACTCCTAAAATATCTCTTAATAAGTTATAGCTTACTGTTTATAGCAGTCTTTGCCACTGATTGATAAAGAATCACATTTTGCTCTCTGTTCCAGCTGCCTACTGCCACATAACAAATGGCCCTAAAATTTAGTGACTGAAAATGATGACAACATTACTTTACTCACCAATCTGAATTGAGTTAGGACTAGCAGGGACAGCTCAACTCTACCTGGTAGCAGCCCGGGGGTAGGGGGGCAGCCTGAAGGCAGCTGGAATATTGTGAAGGTTCATTCATTTACACGAGCAGCAATTGTTGCTGGCTGTAGGCTGGGACCCCATGCGGACTTTCCGTGTAGTCTCTTCTTCATGGCTTCATGGCTTGGTCCCGAGGATGAGTCTCCCAGGAGAACCAGACAGAAGCTATATCATCTTTCCATTTCAGCTTCAGAAGTCATATAGTGTCACCTTGAATAAAACAGAAATGTTGTGTTTAATATTCAAATAGGGCTTTGAGTATACCACTCATCTCATTTGCTGCTGGACTGTTGTTGTTAAGCCCTTACTCTATGGAAACTCAGAAACTGCCATCAGCTGAGGCATTCATGATAGACTTCAATCTGTACTACTGTATGTGCATGTGTAGATAGATGGATGGATGCATGCATGTATGAAATCATATTATATATATGTACACATACATGTATATACACATAATTATGCCAAAATAATTTATGAGGAAGAATGTGTCACCTAATCCTTGGGCCTCAAATCTCACTACACCTCCAAACCAGTCATAGTGTCCAGGCTAGCAAGCTCCTTGCCATGATCTGTCCTGGTTCTTTGACTTTCCATCTGCTGTCCCTGGATTACTCTTAAATTTTGTTCAATTATGGTTTTCTGCCAAGCCTGCATTGCCTTCTTCCATTGTATCCCTACCAGTCCTCCAGGGCAGATCTGCTCTATTGATCAGATAGTGTCTTCTACCCCCCCCCCATCTTGAAGATGTTTGTCGTATAAAACTATATAAAGAAGTTCTATTGATAACAGACTATATGAAAATATGGAGTCAGCAGGTTGGGCATAGAGGCTGAATATATATCACACTCCTCATGGGAGGCGGTTTGACATGCAGGGAGAATGCATTCTTAGCAACCAGAAGACCTGATTTAACCCACAGCACTGTCACTAACTGGCTCTGCGTCCTAAGCAAATTGCTTAATCCTTTGGAGTCCCTTTCTCTTCCTATGCCGTTTTATCTCTCCCAGCTTGATCCTGCAAAGTCCTCCCTCTGTAGCTGGCAGCATGCTTCTAGCCCGTCATGCCTGCCCTCTTCAACCACCAAGAAAGGGAGGGGGGTAGGTTGTGAACTTGAAAATATTCACAATACTAATGATGTTTATAGACATAGGCACAGATATACAGGGAGATCAGATGAGCTGTGACTCATTATTTTAATATTTTCTGATTGTTGAATTAACCTGCTGGCTTACTCATATCCGAGTTTATTTCTTTAGAAAAAAAAAAATGGAGCCAAGTTTTTGTTGATGTCGCTTGCGCTCAGTTGAAGCTGAATCCTCGGGGTATCATATATTGCATAGACATAGTGAAATCTCAGGTGAGAATGGCTCAAGAACATAAAATCCACTGAGGATTCTGTTATTTCAAGTTCTTAAGAGTGCAATGTTTCAGAATTCTGCCCGCAGTCTTGCCTATCTCAGACAGAAGGAGATGGGGTTTTCAGGAGAGACCTGTTGGATCCTCTCTCTTAAACCTTCCCTCAAACTTATTATGGAAACTATGTGGGAGATGTCTGACAGGGACTCTTCATACCTCTGGGCAAGTTCATCCCTACCTGGGGCTCCTGGAAAAGGAGGTGGGGAAGCAACCCAGCTTTCAATCCACTCATGGTGTAGCTTGGTCCACGGCTGTGTCTCCTAGAGAAAATAGGACCTTAAAGGTACTGTGCATAAAGGTCTCCTGGCTGTCTCAGTTGGTTAAGCATCTGACTAGATTTAGCTTAAGTCATGAGACACAGGCTCACATGGGGCTTCCTGCTGGGCATGGACCCTGCTTGAGATGCTCTTTCTCCTTCTTCATCTACCCCTCTCCTTCCCACCCTTGTGTGTGCACTCACATACTGATGTGGTCTCTCTCTCTAAAAAACAAAACAAAGCAAAAGTGCTGTGTATGGGCTAATGGAAAAGCTGAGCGAATGACAGCAACACAAAAGGAACTGCAGTATTTATGTTCACACGTCAGACTGGACATTGGTACTTGCAGTCCATTTGCAAATGATTCTAAAGTTTGCATAGAATTTGTCCTATGGCTATGAGCCTCTGGCCCTCATGATTTGACTGCAAAATGTCTTAGTTCTATACATTGTTTTTAAGGGCTATAAATTTTTAAAAAGATTTCATTAACTTAGAGAGAGAGAGAGGACAAGCGAGAGCACGCATGGTGGGGAGCGGGACGGGGAGAGGGGCAGAGAGTGAATCTCAAGCAGACTCCATGCTGAGCACAGAGCTGATGTGGGGCTTGATTTCACAACACCAAGATCATGACCTGAGCCAAAACCAAGAGTCAGTAACTTAACAGACGACACCATCCAGGTGCCCTAAAAGCAGTTTGTTTTTATAGAATCAGCTTGACAAGGCCCCCGGAAGATCTCAAAGCAGGGACATTAGTGTTCAACAAACATTCCTTCTGCTCTGTCCTCCTAACCAGCCTCTTTGCAGTTAGATAGGACCCCAGGGCAAATTCTGGCCAGTGACAAGTAAGAGAAAATAGTATGTATGTTTTTGGAGAAAGCAAAAAAGAACAAGCAAGAGACTAGTCTCAAAACACTATTTGTACCAGAATTGGGTGATCAACTAACTACACTGTTTTGTCTGAGACTGAGTGGTTTGCTGAGATCTGGAGCTTTCTGAGTTAAAATGGAAAGTCCCAGGAAAATTGGAACAAGTTAATTACCTTAGAGATAGCACTGCTACAAGTTGGTAGAGTCCCATGGTGGCTGTGGAGGGTCTATGTGGAATAGTGCATCTGTGACTCACATGGGTCATGGTGTATTTGGGAGAAATGGGGTTTTGTTGTGATAAGCCACTGAGTCTTTGAGGTTACTTTGTACATGACATAGCATACCTTGTTTATCCTGAGCACTAACCACAACACTCCCAATGAAGGAACTGATCTCCTACCTTCTGGATCATTTCCTGAGGCATTCTACTATGTACATACACTCTCTAAATATCTCATCAGCATTAAACCTGGACACCCTCAGAGATGCTTAGATTTTTCTTCTTCTGTAAATTTTGGATACCAGGTCCTGTGATTTTGTCTGTTAGGTCTCTCAAGACTGCCTCCTTCTCTTCAACTTCACCTCTGACTCAGGGCCCTGGTCCACAAGAATCCTCACTCCTCCCCTCCAATAGCCTCCTAACTGGGCTCCCCACCCATTGTCCCTTCCTACTCCAATTAATTCTACATCATATTTCCAGATTAATGTTCTCAATTTTGTCACTTTTATGCTTCTCCCATTGTCAACCAGTCGAAAATACATTAAGCCTAATTGTGCCTTTAATTATAAGCCCAGCCTTTTCCCCCACCACTACCCTTTATCTGTAGTCATAGTGTTCAGCCAAATATAACTGTTAGCTCTTTCCTAAACATCCCTATGATAGATTGATTGCAAAAGTGACCTCAATTCTATCTCTGAATCTACATCCCTTACAACCTGTCTTTGCAGCTCTTCCCTTAAATCTGGGCTGTCATGTGACTCACTTGGCTCAATAGAATATAATGGATGTGATGATGTGACAGTTCTGAGCCTTCATGGTGTCTTGCATGCTTCTGCTCTCCTTTTTGCTCCTCTTTCTTTATCATAAGATTTTGTCTGGGCTAGCCTGTGGGAGGATGAAACCCATGGAGCAGTTCCAGTTAAGGCCTACATCTGTAACAAAGTCTATTCAAGTTCAGTAGAG
Organism: Taxidea taxus jeffersonii; assembly: GCA_003697995.1. Lineage (NCBI taxonomy): Eukaryota > Metazoa > Chordata > Mammalia > Carnivora > Mustelidae > Taxidea > Taxidea taxus. Next base: position 63,439 of record ML102842.1, read on the forward strand.
ACACCACTGACCAAAAAATGCATGCATGAGCCTATCAAGCCAGCCTAGATCTAGATAATTACCTGAAGAGTCCATGATCTAGTGAAAAGCACTATACTATTGTTTTAAGTCATCAGTTTTTGAGATTTTTCATTAGGTTTTGAGATGTTTCATTAGATAGCAATAGCTAAATTATAGTGTCCCAAGTCTTTTTGTTTGTTTGTTTTCTTTCTCTTTGTTTATGTTTCTACTATCCTGCCTAGGCTTGTAGGTTTTGCAAAGGATGGTAGCCAACTCCTTTTCTTTACCCTGAAAATAGAGTCATTCTTCCTAAGCCTGTTTGATTTTCCACCTTTACTTTCATCTATATTATGGTAAGAAAGTTGGTATTCGGTGACCTCACCCTGTGTGTTTCTGTTCAATGATGCTCAGCTGGAAATATAAACAAGAGCTTTATAAGCATCATATTGGCAAGAACAGTGAGAAAGAGTATTCATTCACTTAGAATTTTTTTTAAAAAATCATAGCTCGAAAGGTGAGAAATAGACCATATGTCACATATGTGGATGTGTAACAGTGATTGTGTACTTCTTTTGTTGAACAAACATGCATTATAAATGGAATAAACAGAGATGCTGGCAGGGAAGTCTATAGTGGCTTTTGTGGATTGAATGAATTCTCTTTTCTAAAGGTCTTCCCAGCTCATATCTCATCAAATATAACTTGTAAAGATTTGCTTTGGAATAATGCAGAGGAACCTAAATAAATAAATCAAGTAGCATCACGTTCCAGAAGAATTGTTTGCAGAAAGCAGAAGAGTTACTATGAGTATGATCCCAATAACAGAGAGCCTGGAGAGGTTCAAGATGGTGGCCTAGTAAGATCCTGAACTCACCTCCTCCCACAGTCACAAGACAGTTTGCAACTACATATGGAATAATGTTACCTGAAAAAGTCCTGAAAGCTGGGTAAACAGAATCTCCACAACAAAGGCTAAAAGGCCAACACTGAAACAGGTAGAAGAGGCAGGGACAGTCTCACCAAAAAGGCGGGGTAGGGGGGAGTCTCACCAGAAAGGGGAAAAAAAATCTAAAACACAAAGTGACCCAGTGGTAGTGATCCATGACTGGGAGGGATCTCAAAACATGACACTTTTCCTTGAGAAATGAGGGTTTTGTGGTCTACATCAGGCATACCAACCCCTAGATACTGAGCAGAAGAGATGAGCCCGCTAAATGCCTGGCTCTGAAAACCACTGGGGATTACATGTAGGAAAACTACAGAACTAGAGGGAATGGACAAACCACTTGTAAAGTGAGAGATTTACTCACTCTGGGGCCCAACTCATATGCACTGGTGTGAAAAGTGCCTAGACCATACATTAGGAAGACCCATTGCTAATTTTGAAGTGTCTTCTGAAGAGGCAGGAACTTGTTGAGACTTTCTGCAGAAATAGAAACAGTGGCAGGTGCCATTTTTGCAATCTCATCTTAACTTGGTGCCAGTGCTGATGGGCACCATTTTGAAACTCTTCCTCTAGCTTGTTGACATTGGAGGACATGCTGAGGGCCCTGCCCACCCTTACACCACAGCTTCATGCATAGCTGAACTGGGTAAGAACCTTGCCAACCCCTGCTCCATTGCTACAACCCCACCTCAGCAGGAGGGCATATGGAACTCACACAAGGATGCCCCTTGAGCACCTGGCATAGAGTCCTGGGGAAATAGCATTTCTGAGCCTAACAGGCCACTCCTACTGAAAGCTGGAAGAGGTGACTGACTTGTCTAATATATAGAAACAAACACAGAGAGTCAAAGAAAATGAAAGACAAGAAAAAACTCCTGAAGAAATCCTTAATTAAACAGAAATCAGCAATCTACCTGATAAAAAGTTCAAAGTAATGGTCACAAAATGCTCACCAAACTCAGGTGAAGAATGACTGAACACACTGAAAGCCTCAACAGAGAGATGGAAAATTTTTTTTTTTAAGATTTTACTTATTTATTTATTTGACAGAGATCACATGTAGGCAGAGAGGCAGGTGGAGAGAGAGGAGGAAGCAGGCCCCCTGCTGAGCAGAGAGCCCGATGTGGGGCTCGATCCCAGGACCCTGAGACCATGACCTGAGCCAAAGGCAGAGGCTTTAACCCACTGAGCCACCCAGGCGCCCCAAGTTGGAAAATATTTTTAAAGTATCAAACAGAGGGTATAGAACTGAATAATAGAATAATAAGAATAGAATAATTGAACTGAAAATACACTAGAGGAATTCAACAGCCGACTGGATGAAGCAGAAAAACAGATCAGAGAGCTAGGGGACAAAATAATGAAATTCACCCAGACAGGGCAGCCAAAATAAAAAAAAAAAAAGAATTTTAATAAGTGAAGATACTGTAAGGGACCTTTGAAAAGAAAGAGCACTAATTAATAATAAGAAAATATATTAAAGTAAAAATCTCACTACAAAGGTAAATATATAACAGAGTTAGTGAATCAATCACTTATAAGGCAAGTATGAATGATAAAAGACTCAGTAGTAAAATTAGTGAGAACTATAATCACTATGCATAAAATAAAAGGTGTAACGTGTGACACCAAAAATATAATATATGGAGTGGGAGTAAAAATATAAAGTTTTGGAGTGTGTTCAAATTTAAATTCCTATCAATTTAAAACAAACTGTTACATACATAGGATATTACATGCCAAATTACCCATAAATCAAAATTTATAGTAAAGACACAAAATAAAATAAGAAAGGAATCTAAACATAACACTAAAGAAAGTCATCAAACCACAAGGGAAGAGAGAAAAAGAAGAATAAAAGAATAGAGGAACTACAAAAACAGCCAGAAAACAATGAAAGAATGGCAGTAAATACATATCTATCAGTAATTAATTTAAATGTAAATGGACTAAATTCTCCAATCAAAAGACACAGAATAGCTGAATAGATTTGAATAACAAGACTCATCCATATGCTGCTTTTAAGAGACTAACTTCAGGTTTAAGGACAAACACTAGCTGAAAGTGAATAGATGGAGAAATATTCCATACAATGGGGGTAAAAAAAAAAAAAAACTAGTATAATTATATGTATATCAGACAAAATAGATTTTAAAACAAAGACTGTAATTCACCCTAAGAAGGGAATTAAAAAATGATAAAGGGGCCAGTTCATCAAAAAGACATAACATTTACAAATAACCATGCACCCAACACAGGAACACCAAGATATATAAATCAAATATTAGGAGACCTAAAGGTAGAAATTAACAGCAATACAGTAATCATAGGATTCTTTAAAACTCCACTTACATCAATAGATAGATAATCCAAACATAACATTAATAAGACAACATTGACTTTAAACACATTAGATGGATGGACTTAATAGATATATGCAGAACTTTTCATCCAAAAGCAACAAAATATACATTCTTCTCAAATACACATTGAACATTCTCCAAAGTAGATAACATATTAGGCCATAAAACAAGTGTTAACAAATTCAAGAAAGAATACCAAGCATTTTCTGACAATGATTTGAAACTAGAAATCAATTATAAGAAGAGTAGAAAAACTAAAACAATGTGGAAGTTCAACAACATACTACTGAACAACCAACGGCTCCTCAAGGAAATTAAAGTCAAAATTAAAAAAAAAAAACAAAAACAGAGAGACAAATGAAAACAGGAATACCCTACTCCAGGGGCACCTGGGTAGCTCAGCCAGTTAAGCCTCTGACTCCTGATTTTGGCTCAGGTCATGATCTCAGGGTTGTGGGATTGAGCCCCATGTGTGGCTCCTCACTCAGGGACAGTCTGCCAGAGATTCTCTCCCTCTCCCTTTGCCCTTTCCCCTGTTGTATACACTCTCTCTCTAAAATAAATAAATAAAATCTTTAAAAAAAAAGAAATATACACTAAAATCTATGGGATGAAGCAACAGTTGTTCTAGGAGAGAAGATTATAGTAATACAGGTCTACCTTAAGAAATGAACAAACAAAAATCTTAAATTGATAGTCTAAATATAAACCTAAAGGAGTTAGAAAGAGAAGAACAAACAGTAAAATAAAAGAAACATTAAAAAAATCAAAGTGGAAATAAACAAAATAGAAAAGAAAAAGAAAATAGAAAATATTAATGAAACCAAAGGCTGAGTTTTTGAAAATATAAACAATATTGACAAATTTAGCTAGACTAAACAAGAGAAAAAGAGAGAGGATTCAAATAAAATTAGAAATAAAAGAGAAGTTAAAACTGATGACACAGAAATACAAAGAATCATTAAAAAAAAAAGCTACTATGAACAATCATATGCCAAGGAAACTGAACAGCCTAGAAAAAAATGGATAAATTCCTAGAAACATATAATCTTCTAAGACTGAATCATGAAGAAATAGAAAATCTAAATAGATTAATTTCTAGTAAGGAGCTTGAATCAGTAATAAAAAACCTCCCCCAAACCAAGCTGAGGACCAGATGGTTTTCTTAACGAATTCTACCAAATATTCAATGAAGATTTAATACCCATTTTCTCAATTTTTTCCACCATATTGAAGAAGAGGGGACACTTCCAAACACACTTTATGAAGCCAACATTATACTGATACCAAAACTAGCCACGGTACCACAAAAAGAAGAAAACTATAGGCCAATATCCTTGATGAACAAAGGTGCAAAAATCCTCAACAAAATATTAGCAAACTGAATTCAGCAGTACATTAAAAGGATCATAGATCATGATAAAGAGGGAGTTATTCCATGAATGCAAGGATAGTTCAACATCAGCAAATCAATCAATGTGATAAACCCCATTAACAAAATGAAGGATAAAAAACATATAATCATCTTGATAGATGCAGAAAAGGGGTTTGACAAAAGTCAACATCCATTTATGATAAAAACTCTCAACGAAGTTGGTATAGAGGGAATGTATCTCAACATAATAAAGGTCATATATGCAAACCTGCAGCTAACATTATACTCAAAGGTGATAAAGTGAAGACTTTTTCTCTAACATCAGGAACAGGTGCATACTGATGTTTAATTATAATGTTGTACCTTTGAAACTTATATAGTATTATGTACCAATTTAATTCAGTTGAAAAAGAAAAGAATATGGGGCACCTCGCTGGGTCAGCTGGTAGAGCATGCAACTCTTGATCTTAACGTCCTAAGGTCAAGCCCCACTTTGGGCATAGAGCTTACTTAAAAGAAGAGTCTGAAAAACATGAGATTCAGGATTTTTTTCTTTATTCTCTATGGCACCCAAATACATTTTCTTAGCATATAGCTGATTGAATTTTGTCATTGCCAGACTAGAAGCAAACCTGTTTTCAGGTTTGACCAGCATGCTGTGACCCCATTGTCTCTTCTAGAAGCATCCCTGATAATGGCAGAGCTGACTCACTGGATCCAGAAAGGTTTGCTTACTGATGTTCCTAGCCCAGAAGCTACTCCCTTATTGGATTAGTTGGAAGCTCTTATGAGCTGAAGCTGAGCAGGGCCACAAGCTAGAGAAGGGTTGGAATGATATTGAGATGTAGAAGAGAGCATCACTTTGATTAAATTGTTCTGAGCCAGAACTATATTTCAAAGTCATGTGGCCCTCACCATTTCTCTTAAGCCAAAAAAATGGGGTTATAAACAAGGTTCTGGAAATTAAATCCATCCAAACTCCTCATCTGGTGGAAAGATTTGCTTCACCTACTGATCTTACAACCTTTAACTCTGCCTCCACTGACATTCTTTAAGAAGCAGATTTCACATCCTGCAATGCATCATTTTCTCATTAGACTTAAGTTTTTCAATGTAAAAATATGTAATTTATCTCCAGTGACTTACTATTTTATGGGTGTGGTTGCATACAGGTAAAGATTGAGAATTACTTCACTTCACCTTTTCATTAATGGTAAAAAAAATGTGTAGAATTTTATCATTTCTGTGGCATTCCAACTACAACATCTAAATTGTGAGGCACCTGGGTGGCTCAGTCCATTATGTGTCTGCCTTTGGCTCAGATCATGGTCCTGGTGTCCTAGATTGAACCCCTTGTCAGGCTCCTTGCTCAGTGAGGAGTCTACTTTTCCCTCTGTTTCTGCACCTCCCCCCAACTTGTGCTCTATCTCTCTCTCTCACTTCTCTCTCTCTCAAGTTAATAAATACTTGGAATACCAGATCAAAAACTAATTATGTACTCTATGGTGACTAACATAACAAGAAAAAATAAAAAATAAAAATTAAAAAATAAAAATAGAAGAAAAAAATAAATGAAGTCCTTAAAAATTAATAGATAATAAATAAATAAATAAATAATAAAACCATTGAGTCAAGTCATGAGAAAAGATCAGACACACCCAATGGAAGGACACTCTACAAGTGGACACTAAGGAACTATGACAATAAAATGCACTGCAAGATCCTGGATTGGATCCTAAATATCAAGAAAAAATAAAACTAATTTTAAGAACATTATTGGGACATTGGACAGAATCTGAATATGCATTATTGATTAGGTAATAGTAATAGAAAATGTCAATTTATAAAAATTTGAGCATTGTACTGTGGCTATATCTGAGTGTGTTCTTTTTCTGTGGAAGCACACACTGAAGTATTTTCAGTAGACAGGCATGCTGTCTTTAGCTTACTTTCAAATGGTAAAACAATTTTAGGTAAAACAATATAAGGGTGCATACATATAGACAGAGTAAACCAAAGTGCTTAGTGGAGATTTAAGTTTTAATAATCTTATGGACTATAAACACTACAGACTTATAAGAACATAATTTGAAATATTAACTATTTAAATCTCTTTTACACTTCATAGTTTTGTGAATTTTTAGTAATACATTTTATTTTTTAATGTAAAGGACCTACATTTTTATGGAAATATGAAAGAAATAGCAACATGAAAAATACTGAATAAAAATATGGAGTGAAATGAATGATTGAAAGAACAATGTCTCTTAATAAATTTTAAACTGTAAGTTTCATTTCATTCAACATTTACCATCTTTAGCTGGAAGAACTGAAGAGTATACAAACAGATTTGATACATGAACATTAATATATTTTATAATTAAAGATATCAGTAAAATAAAATTCAAAGAAAAAAGTGAGGTAATGACAATAATAATAAAGATTTCTTTAAAACTTCACTAACAATGCCCTCATTAAACATAGCAATTGTTTTCTCTTTTGCATATTACTGTGTACTTCTGATCTGTAATTGTTATATTTCATATAACTATAAATATAAAATATAGCATTATTTTATATAATGCTCTTTAATTAACACTACATTATAAACTATTTTGGTTTCCTTTACTGTCTTAATCATTATACTTCTTAAATTTGTACCTAAGTATCCATTAAATGGTATACCATCTACTTAGTTGTTCTCCTATAGGTAGACACTTAGATAGCTTCTAATAGCTTTTAGAAAATTTAAATAAGATAGATAATTTAGATAATCAGATAGCTTCTAAATAGCTCTTAGGATATTTTAATAAATTCTATGTTTGTTTTCATATCTGCTGAAGTATTAGTATTATTTTTTAGGATAAATTCCTAGGAATGCTATTCCTGAGCCAAAGTGTAACAAATGAGTTAATGGATCCAAAGAGTCAGTTATGCATCTGACTCTTGGTTTTGGCTCAGGTCATGATCTCAGGGTCATGAGATGGAGCCCCCCATCAGTCTCTGTGCTGAGCGTGTAGTCTGCCTGAGATTCTCTCTCCCTTTCCTTCTGCCTGCCCCTGTGCACTGTCTCTCTCTCTCAAATAAATAAATAAACCTAAATAAATAAATAAATAAATAAATAGATGAATTTATTTGGGCACCAGCAGAATTTTTCATTAAATATCACATAACTTTAGAAAACATGCTAATTCAGCTTTCACTGGTCTGATGTCTTTGTCATTCTAGCACAAGGGGAGAATACACTCAGACTTGTGAAGTGAGGAAGTTCTAGGTTGAATAGAAGGCCAGAGAAAAGACAGAATGGGGCTAGGGACTGTGTTAGGATGACTAGCTTCCCAATGGAAGCATGAGACAAGCGCTCACACACAAATCGTCAGATAGAATGATGGCCACAAACAGGTATGAAAAAAATGTAAATAGTAAAAAAGAAATAGTTTTGATTAACCTTCATTTTCATTATAATAAAGACAGTGTCCATATTTTTTTAATTTAATTTTTATTTTTTTTATTGTGTTATGTTAGTGACCACACAGTGCATCATTAGTTTTTGATGTGTGTCTATCTTACATGGAGAGCGATGTCTAGAAGCCAAAAGTGGCACCATGTTCCACAGGAAATCTGGATCATGGTGTGAAAAGAAATGGGATGATGTCATCTGGACATGCCCATAACAGCTGAGTACTTAGAGTCCTGCTGACATTTCACATTTCCCCTGGAAGCACAAGCTCGTTAAGTCCTCAAATATCCTTCCCCACCCTCACGCCACTGTGATCAATCTCTGTGAAGGAATCACCCAGCTCTTTGAGATTGGGCGCTTAGGCACAGAGTATATTCTGCAAGTGACAAATAGGCAACTGAGAGGAAACCTGCAAGCACTAGACCACTCTTGCCACGGTTAATCTTCCCAGCCAGTTAATCATATAGTCTTTCCAGTTACTAAGATCTTTTTTAATTTAGAGTGAGAGGATTGGGGTAATTAGCCTCACCAGGGTCATTGATCTTCAAGGGGATAGGCTCACTCAAGTGTTTTATTCACCTTACACGATTTGGGAAAAAGGAAATTTTCAACCTCCCTATCTCCTCCTTTATCTTTAGCTCAAAATAGGATTGATTTAAGGTTAATATTAACCAGGTTTCACAGAAATGGCTTTCGTACTGAATTAAACTTGAAAGGAGGACAATTTTATGAGGAATAAATCTGTGTGGGATTTTCCTGTGTGTCATTTGCTACAGTTACAAATACACACACACACACACACACACACACACACACACAGTTTCTAAAGGAAAACAAAAAAATAATAGTGGCATTGTCTTAGGCACCTGTGGTTTCTTGTCCTCAGTTTGATAAAAAGGATATTGTTGTAAGTCATACAATACAATCATCAAAGTTGAGCCCAATGACAATTAAGGCGAGGACTTCCTCACTCCAAAGAAGAGAATGGGATATGTGCTGCAACCTAATTGTACACATTTGTTTTTGAAAGTTTGGGCTCTGTTAATGTGTACCCTCCATTTGTTCTCCTTCCTCTGGGCTTGTCTATCCTTCAACTTCAGACTTCTTCATACCTTGGATCAGTAATTGAGAGATGAGCACATCACAAATGCTTCCCAGGATATCTTTCACTGACTCATTGAACAAAATCCTGGCAAATACATAAGTAGCATGGAGCCTACTGGAGTGATTTCATTTTCAAAAAGCAGAGGTAGATATCATTGGAGGTGAAAACTAAATCAATTCCCAGTTGGTTTTAAAAATTCTGCTGTGTGACTCCTGGCTGGCTCAGTGGGTAGAATATGCAACTCTTGATCTCAGGGTCCTGAGTTCAAGCCCTATGTTGGGCATAGAGACTACTTTAAAAAAGAATTCCACTTTAGGATCAATAAAGACACCTTATTTTTTCCCCCATTTTTGAGACACTTGCCGATCACTCATCTATCTTGTCAATGTTTTTTGTGAACAAGGAGGTAGAAAGAGGAAGCAGCAATGCCTGTTTAAGCTTATCATATTCTTTTTCCGTTTTGAAAGCCTTAGCTTCTGCCCCAGAGATCCATGGGGTCTCTAAATATATTTGGTTTGCCAGATTTTTAAAGTTCTTTTTATGAAGTGGGTTTTGTGTCTATGTTTGTTTTCTCTGCACAATACACTCCTATCAACCATCTTCAATTCTGCTGTATTTTGTTTCATCTCTCAGTTGTGATTGAAACTATAAACTCTAGACTGTGGACAAGATCAGTGGAGACATTGAATTGAGGGCTCCATGGCTTGCGGGTTGGCCTCTTTTTATAGCATAAGCCCATCAGGAAACCATGAAATAATGAGTTATTCCCACATGTTGCTCTCAATACTGCTATGAACTAAATGGGTTTTAGAACATGCTTCTGGGTAGAATGTAGGACATGGAGAATGAGAGCCCACATTAGCAATGGAATATGTATCCGATATAGATACAAAGATGACTATATAGTATAGTATCTATATATAGATACTAAGATGACAAAGAAGATTGCCTTTATCTTGACCACGTGATGTTAAAGTGCGTATTCTATTGAGTCCCTTGAAATAAACAGAAAAATAAAAGACAGAGCCCAACTCCAGCAGAGTTTGTAAACTGATTCAGTTTTGCTTTAAGACATAAAATCAATACAGATGCAAAAAACAAGGCAGGACTCATAATTTACCTTTTATAAGACCAGTTAAGAATTTAAAATATACTAGCTTTGGAGTCACATTTGTTTAAAAGGCTGTTCTTGAAGGTGTTGATGGTTTATATACTAAACATAGTGAACTCTGTTGGCCTATTTCTTGTGATACGCTGATACAACAGCAAGGACAGTTATGTTGACTGGCGGCTCTACCCAGAGGTCATGATGCACAATTTCTCAGCAGCCCGTCTGCAAACCACAATAAACACTTCCGTGTGGTTCACTTTATAAACATGAGTAGGATTTATTGAATAACCTCCCAGCTTCTGAAACACCCTCTTTAACTGGACTGGTAAAGGATAATACTCTTAAAAATCATCTAACTTGACTTTATGAAGGGCTGCTCCCTGGTGGGCAGGCCAAGTGGAAATCAGTAACAGAGAGAAGGAAGGAAGCAGTAAATGCGACGAATGCCTAGTGGTCAAAACTGCCTCTACAGAAAGAAGCAGGGCATGAGGGGGGTAAACACACAGATTGAGTTAGTGCAAATGAAGAAATAAAGAGGATCCTCAATGAAACATGGAATAGGATGATGGGACACCAAGGAGGGTCATGATCTAGTTCTAGTTTTTCTAGGTAAACAAACAAAAAAAAACTATTAAAAAACATAAATTTCATGGTTTATTGATCTGGTTGAAATGACAAACTTGAAATCCACCTTTTTTTTAATTTTTATTTTTTTTATTTACTTGATAGAGATCACAAGTAGGCAGAAAGGCAGGCAGAGAGAGAGGAGGAAGCAGGCTCCTCACTGAGCAGAGAGCCCGATGCGGGGCTCAATCCCAGGACCCTGAGATCATGACCTGAGCCGAAGGCAGAGGCTTAACCCACTGAGCCACCCAGGTGCCCCAGAATCCACCTTTTTGTAATTTAAGAAATACAGTAGAGACAATGAGAGGGTAATTTTGAGTTTTTGCCTTTTACAAAAAGTCCTTTTTGTGAGAGGCTAAGTAAAGAATACCTAATTCGAGGATATGTGAACATAAGTTGGTTGATTTGACCAGATGATGTGCCATTGGAAGATTGTAAGTAATTAGACTACTGCAATTACAGGGAATTGGGAGAATATCATATTGGGATATTGGGAGAGTATCTATCTATATCTACATATCTACATTCTATCTACCTATCTCTATATATCTACATATGATATGATAGGTAGAATATGTATCTATCTATGTTTGTGTGTGTGTGTGTGTGTGTATATATATATATATCAATAGATACATACACATATATCTACATATGATATGATAGGTATCTACATGTAATATGATAGAATGTAGATAGGTTTATCCTGATACATATATGTTATATACATATATATGTATATATAGATATAGATTTAGATATAGTTTTCTGATCTTCCAAAGAGAGAAGATAAATAATCCTAAAATTAAGTGTTTGACAGTAAACTATCATTAAGAGAGTAGAACAAATAAACTTCTCATGAGCAATGTCAGGGTCTCCTTTTGAGAAAATCAACTTACCTTTTAGAGAAGAATGTAGTATTATTGGGTGAATGAAAGGCTTTGTTCATATAAAATCAGAAAATGATTGTTAAAGTCTTCAGAGTTTCTTTTCTTTCCAATGATCATGAATGAAATTAATTCACAAGTAATAATTGGATTTCTACTCAGAGTTAAATACTATGTGGAGTGTTACTGAGTTTTTAAATGGGGATGAAAACATTGTTTTCTTCAAGGAACACTGAAGTCTTGAGTGTGAGTCTCTGTATACCTATAAAATCTGTATCTATCTACATATGTGTGTAATTTCACTTGTAAACAAAATTTTTTATTCATAAAACATTTTAACAATGAAGAAAATATGTATAATAGACACTATTCTTGATCATGTATTGCTTGTGTTAACTGTGCTAAGTCTTGGAATTAAAAGGACATATAAAACTTTGTCTTTACCCTATTGGGGTATACAACATAGGGAAAATTAAAAGGACTTAAATAACTAAAGCTATATCCTATATATTAAATATAACACACAAAATTAATCTTATCTAGAGGTGTCAGGAAACTTTCAAAGAAAGCTCCTAAATACATTGCAGTGGAGGAAGGCACAGAGGTGGGAAGAGGAAGCCACTGAGGTCAGTGGAACAACATGATACACACAGAAGTCAGGGAAGCAAATACCTTTTGGGAAATGTGCCCCTTGTCAAGCTGCAGGAGCACAGCATACAGGATTTGCTCTGGTTGTTGAGGACTCTGGAAAGGTATATGAGGAAGTATGGGGCATGCTATGTTATGGAATCTTAGTAGTATCTCATGGGCAATGAAGAGCCATCATTTTTATTTAGCATGATTAAATAAAATTAATTTATTTGATTTCATTACCTTTTTATACTTTATGTTTATATTTAATATAAATTTTATATTAATTCCATTTAACTTATCAATTAATTTTGTTTCATAACTAAGTTTCAATATGTAATACACATTCTATAAATTTTATATATTAGGCTTAGAAGATGTATAAGCCATATAAATTTCAGAAGATAATTTTATAAAATATACCCATTCTTTTATTTCTATAAATAGCACCTGCTAATTCTCAGGTAGAAGTGATGACAAAACAAGCTAGCTTCCACCAACCCTCCCTTCCCTCCTACATTTGGTTTTAGCTAATTATTTTCTATTTCTTCATTTTTTTCTAGTGTTTACTTTTATACTCTTAAGTATTCCTACATCTCATTATGTACTATTTTAGATTTAAACTAGACCATTTGATACCCTTGAGTAAAACGTTGAAGGGATCAAACATTTCATAAACTTCCTTTTTCTCTTTGCTTTCTGCCAGTTTTATTAGTTATATTACTTCCACATAGTCAAATCCTGCAACTTTTACCTGTTTTCTGAATAATTCTCATTCCTGTTTGAGTCTTTCCTCTGAATGTGTTCAGTACTTTCCTCGGGTATTTTAGCCCTTGTTTTTCTATTCCTCCCTTGGTTGACTGAAGTTTTTTCTCTTGAGTTTCTTCTGGGAGAGCTTATAACATTCCTAAGATTTGAATGGTCAAAAATATCTTAGTGTCACCTTTGAATTAGAACAATATCTTGAAGGATTAGAAAATTATTGGTCGTACTTCCTTTCCCTAAAGGTTTTTGAGGTATAGATCTATCATCTTTAATGCATGCTGCAGGGAGTCCATGCCCCCTTTATAACTCATATTATTTTGTGCTTGGCATGACATCCAAAGAATCATTTCTTTAATTTAAAAGTCCAGGAGTACCTGAGTGGCTCAGTCAGTTGGGCATCTGCCTTTGGCTCAGGTCATGATCCCAGAGTCCCAGGACTGAGTCCTGCTTTGGGGCCAGGAGGGAGTCTGCTCAGGAGGGAATCTGCTTCTCCCTCTGCCTTTCACCCTGCTTGTGCTCTCTCTCTTTCTCTCAGATAGATAAATAAAATCCTAAAAAAAAATAAATTAAATTAAATCCAGCATATTTACCAAGACCTAAGATGCCTTTCAAATCTTTAAATTTATACATTTTATTTTTAGGTCTGAAAAGGTTTCCTGATTTATATAGTTAATGCTTTGTCCAAATTTTGTTTTGTCTAAATTGTTTAACTCCCTTCTTCATAGCTATCAGTTAGATTCATGTTGAATGACATTTATGTCTTCCAGATTAATCATTTCTTCTCTCATTTTAATTTCATATTTTTGTTCTGCTTATTTAATTATTTTTGTTTCAATATCATTTTGGTGGTTTTTTCCTGGCCATTCTTGCCCCTTCTTTGTTTTTGGTAATACCAATTCTCATTTTTTTTTTTTTAAAGATTTTATTTATTTATTTGACAGACAGAGGTCACAAGTAGGCAGAGAGGCAGGCAGAGAGAGAAGAGGAAGCAGACTCCCCCCTGAGCAGAGAGCCCGATGCGGGGCTCGATCCCAGGACCCCGGGATCATGACCTGAGCCGAAGGCAGAGGCTTTAACCCACTGAGCCACCCAGGCGCCCCACCAATTCTCATTTTTACTGCTTCCAATGTGACATTTATTTTATGATGGTTTGTTTCATTAATTTTTTTTCCCTAAGCTTTGTTTTGGCTGGGTGTTCCATTATTTGAAAATAAGGAGTCTGGTGTGTTGGTGATAAATAATTTTAGGTAATAATTTTGTGGAAGGGAATGTCAGAATGGGCCTTGAGTGACATAACTTATTTTCCAAGTAAATGCTCGCCAGAAGTCCCTGGCATCAAGGAAGAATATCAGTAATGAGGTGGACAAAATGGACTACCTAATTTATAACACTTTATTTTCATCAGCAACTCCAGGGCTTGCTCAACGGGGTTCATGGAGTCAGGCATGGAGATTACACAGGGCTTAACATCATGGACGGCTTTCCTCCTACAGTGACTTGGCGACTGCCAGGAATGAGTGCTAAATTTTGCAGTTGACCAACTCTGAGCCCTGTTAACGTACTACACATGAGAGGGCCAGCCAACCTTCTAGTGGTAGGCTGGTGATAGGGGGACCCTTTTGTCTTGGGGGGGGTAAGTCATATGTCAAGGACATATATCGATCCTGGATTTAGATTTGTCTTCCCTATATGCCATGTTTCCATGGGCAATATAAGCTGTGACTGAATAGACACACTATTCAACAGTACTCCCTGACCAAGGAAGAAATTTTACAGCAAAATAATTAAGACAATGGGCATATGCTAATGAAATTCAGGGGTCCTACAATGATTGTCCATGACTAGAAGAAGTTGGTCTTAGAAAAAGTAAAATACATATTAATAACTAAGAATCCTACCGAAACATTCAGATGTTTGGATACTTTTCAATATACTAATTTTGGTTCAAAATATTACCCAGAATAGGCATCCCTGATCATATTATCTTACTATCTGAAGTTCTTCATACTCATTCCATGATCTGACTTTCCTCATAGCTATATTAAATTATTTATATACATATGTATATATGAATGTGATTTATAGGTTTTCCTTCACAATGCCCCCCCCCATAGCTTTTAGTTTTATCACATGAGCAAGTGATTATTTTGCTCTAGTCTATGAATTTAAGATAGTGTCTGGGACATAGTCCCACCAAGTATTCATAAATACTTGGTGAATGAATAAATTAGTGGAAAGACCAGTTAAAGTTTATATGCAATAGAATGGCAAGTGGGACAAATGGGCTATATAAGCATAGTGGAAAATAAATATTAATTTTAAAAACTAGCCAACATTATTTAGCAGAATGCCAGACACTGTTCTACAAGCTTCATATCTATGGAGTCATTGAACCTTCACAACTCTATGAGGTAGATATTCATAGATTTGTTTCCTCTTTGCAGGTAAAGAAAAGGAGGCCAGGGAAGTTAAGTAACGTTTTGACGGTGATAGAGCTGGTCATTGGCAGCTAGGATTCTGACTCCAAAATACATCTGAACTACCATACCATATTGCTATAGAATTGAGCTAAAAAGGTCATTTTGGAGAAACCTAGAGAAAGGCACAACATAATTTCTAGAATATATTAACAAACATACCTCCTACATTGATCCTGTGGATGAATCCATGTCAAAGGGCAAGGAGAAGGTACTAAGAAAAATAAATTTTCCAAGGACATTGAGGTGGGATTTTGAACTGATGAGGAAGATGAGTGTGAAAACTGGGCATTTGTCTAGGGAACAAATAGGTGGAACATGCTGTGTCCAATCTGAGTACTAAATGGTTTACTCTGCCCAAAGAGAGTTGGCCTTTGTCTTCTAGTAGCTTGTCTCTAAGTCCTTGGAATGCCATATCTGATGGGAGTATCTTTGTTTTCCTGGGGCCTCCAGTCACACTGGGGACCTTGGACCAAGCCAGGCAGTAACAATATGCCTTAAGGTGGGGATTTGGGGTCACACAGAATCAGTTAAACTGGAGATGAAGATCAACCACATGGGCAATCAATCATGCCAATACAAAGTCTGAAAACTGAGGCTCAGATGGATGTATGCCCCTGGTTGGCCATGCTCCATGCCTGTTGTCACACACATGGAGGTGTTGATGCTGTGTGGACTCCAGAGAGAGGATATGGTTGGAAGTTCCACATTTGGAGTCCTCCAAGACTGTCTCTTTCCTTTGCTGATTTTAATCTGTGTCTTCTCACTGTGAAACCATGTGTAACTGCACATATAACAGTTTTCAGTGAGTTCTGCATATCGCTCTAGCAAACCATTGAACCTAAGGGTGGTTTGGAGAATCACCATCCCTCACTTGCCAAAGGGTGGCCAAAGGGAGGGTGGTCTTGTGTGAACTGCCTGCCTTCAAACTTGGCCTAATCTGAGGCACAGCTGCAACAGTGAAGGAGGAAACCAGCATCAGCTTATGTTCCACGACCAGTATTTAAGGGGTCTTATGACACCCCCAGCTGACCTGGGACAGCAGTGTTATTATCCTGTTTCCAGGTGAAGAAACTATGGCTTGGAGAGCTTTTGTGACTTACTTGAAGATGCTAAGGCCAGGAAATGTACTCAGGTCTCTAATGTTTTGGATAGAATTCCTTTTTAGAACCAGTGGTGGAATTAGGTTCCACCAGGGGTACATAGCCAGGGCTGTAAGGAGGGCCTGCCAACCCAAAGGGAAGTGATGAAAGCAAGGTCACTGTTGTTTAGTACTTGAGATGTCTGCAACATATAACCTGATGAATCTGAGCTGGCGGATGCCACAAGTGCATACTTTAACATTCATTTACCTAAAACTCTGCCTTCTCGGTAAATATGTTTTAGAAAACTCTTACGTTTTAGACACTGTGCATTGATAGCACACATATGGGAAACCAAATCAGGACTATGCCTGTCCTAGTGCAGAATTGGAGGCTCATTAAACAAGAAACAGGTATAAGATTACAATTTTGACAATTTCTCTATTGGAAAAACTCAAGGTGCTAGGGGTTTGCATGGGAAGGTCAGAAATTCCTTCTTAGAAACAGTGATACTTAAAATGAAAGTCAATGAAGGCCAGCGAGGACAGGTGGAGGAGTAAGAATATTCCAGGCAGAGGGAAGAAAAGCACAGAGGTGAGGATTGCAACATTTTTCAGAAACCAAAGGCAATGTGATTAAAGGCTAATAACAGGGAGAAAGAAGGGCAGGTCTAGATCATTGCAAACCATTATAAAGACATAAAGAGGATAGCATTTGGATTTTAGATATGATCAAAAGCTAGGGTACAGCCAAAGATGGTGGGAAAATGACAGAAATATCAAAGAAAGGGGGAAGTTCTTTGATGAAGATCTTGAATAGTAGTGAAGACAAACCTTAGATGCTCCAGTAGACAGAATGTCTGGAAATGTTGGTGCTTATCATGTATGTAACCTAACCGGACTACCCACTTTCAATGGCTTGGACAGAAAATGTCCTAATGGGGCCATGGGAAGAAAGAAAGAAGGAAAGAAAGACAGGAAGAAAAAAAAAGAAAAGAAAAGAAAGAAGGGAGGGAGGGAGGGGAGAAAGGAAGGAAGGAAGGAGAGAAAAGGGAGAGAGAAAGAAAAGAAGAAAGGAAGAAAGAAAGCCTGCATGCAATTCTTCCCTATATCTCTCATTTCAGTAGGTTAGAATGTCTTACAAACAAAATTAAATCAAAATTTCAGACCACTCTTTGGGTAGAATGTAAGTGACCATTTCCAATGGGAGAAAAGAAGGGAGTGAGAAAGGAAAGCCATTCTAACAGATTATTTAAAATTCTGCTTGTTATCATTTTAACAAGTCTTAATGTACTTACCATGTGTACATGGTTTGGATGCCTGAAAGCCACTGTCATGTGAGGAATAAAGTCCTTGCACTGGGGGTGCAGACTTGCTATTTAAAGCCTCAATTGTTGGCAACCCAATTTTCTTTTAGATTCATTCTGTTTGTTTTTGTTCATTTCTAGCAGCTCAGCCTGAGTCTGGTAAATAATTTAAGAATCCTGACTCAGACCACTGGAACACATCTTTCTAAATCATCAGCAACATTTTTTTTTTTTTCAAAGAGACCAAACCAGTCCCCACTCCCTGTCCTCATTCTAAAGGAATTTCTGAGAACTTTGAGTTCAAAATGGCTGACAAATCATTTGAGGTTATACCTGCTTCCTACGGAAAGCCAGTGAAATGACAGGGGAAAAAATAAATCAACCAACCAACCACCCACAGCACCAGTAGGAGCCTGGGGACCTGTCCATCAGAAAACTTAAATACATGGATACATTTAAGCATCTGTGGATGTTACAAAATCCTGTAACTGAGAGCATGATAAAGAATAAAGTGAGTATCTCAACATACAAAATAGGAAAGAGAAGGTCTAAAAAGAGGGGGTCTCCCTCTTTTTATGTCACAGTAGTGGCAGGCTATAGGATCTGGCTGTGGGGCAACTGGAGTGGTATTAATTAAAATGAAAGAGTTCTAGAAATAGATGAATGGATGAATGAATGCATGAATGAATGAATGAATAGATGGATAAATAAACAAACAAATAAGCAGGCAAGCAAGCACACATACATACGTACTTATCTATGTCCATAAAACGAAAGGGCTATGACACAGCATATGTGGACCAGTCTTTCTCACCTAAGCTCACTGTGGAATTTGCTTTCCTATCTAGAGCTCTCTGCTTCAAGAGAAAGCAGCGGAACAGGTGATTCCTGTCCACCACAGGGAACACGGAAAAACTTCTCTGGAAAGTAAAAGGCCTGATGCGAAATAAAGTAAAAAGCTGTCTAGCTAATGTGGCATTGTGTGTCAACTATACTCAAGTTAAAAAAAAAAAAAAAGAAGAAGAAGAAGAAGAAGAAAAGAAGGAAGGAAGGGAGGGAGGGAAACTGCAGAGTAATCCTAATCCAGGCAGCTCTTCTGTAACCACGCCCACTTCCCCAAGGGAGACAGGTGTATTTCCAAAATACAAAACCCTTTCCTAAAATGGTTGTCTGAGTTACATCTCCTCCAGCAAGGTACAGAATAGTCTAACAGTGCACTTCCCTCCAGTACTTGATATAGTCACACTTCTAAGTTTGGTCAATTAAATAATTTAAAATGGTACATCGTTGCGGTTATGGTTGGCATGGTCCTGATCGCTATTATGTTGAACAATTCTTCATAGGTTTACTTGGTCATCTGCATTTACTCCTCCATGAGATATCTGTTCTCGTTCCCCCCTCCCGCCTACTTTTTTCTCTTAGATTCTTGGTGTTGGTTTCTCATTAGTGTTTGAATTTTTCAAATGTATTTTTTTAACTTTATTTAAGCTTTATTTAAACATATAATGTAACCCCACCACCCTCTCCCAACCCCTCTTCCCCCCACCCCCCTCAGTTTGTTTTATGACATTAAGAGTCTCTTTTGGTTTGTCTCCCTCCCGATCCCATCTTCTTTCATTTTTATTTTTCCTACCACCTTAACTCCCACCCCCGTTGCATCTCCACTTCCTCATATCAGGGAGATCATGTGGTAGTTGTCTTTCTCCAGTTGACTTATTTCGCTAAGCATAATATGCTCTAGTTCCATCCATGTCGTCGCAAATGGTAAGATTTCATTTCTTTTGATGGCTGCATAGTATTCCATCGTATATATATACCACATCTTCTTTATCCATTCATCTGTTGATGGACATCTAGGTTCTTTCCATAACAGTCAACAAAACCAAAAGACAACTGACAGAGTGGGAAAAGATATTTGCAAATGACATATCAGATAAAGGGCTAGTATCCAAAATCTACAAAGAGCTTAGCAAACTCAACACCCAAAGAACAAATAATCCAATCAAATGTATTTTTGATGTTAATTTTATTTTCTGTATTCTAGGTATCCTTTTCCGGTTTGAAACTTATTTTTTCCACTTTCTTGAAGGTGTCTTTTGATAAATAAAATCTACATATTAGCATAGCCAATCTTACTGATATTTTATATTCTTCACTATTTCTATGTTATTTAAGCAACTGCTTTTTACCAATTAACATAGCCCTCTTGTTAAGTGCTCTCATTATTTTGAAACCTTTTCTCTATTATTTTACGTTTTCTATGTTTACACTTGTATTATCTTCCAATGAGGACACTTTTGTTTTCTCCTTTTGAGTCTACTTTTTTTTTTTCTTCCTCTTTTCTTAAATCTTATTGCACTGGCTAATCCTTCTAACATTGATTTTTTTTCATCTTAAAAGATGGATAAAATTAATACTAAACCTCTTTGGTTTAGTGCTTTCTTTAACTGCTAGAATTCTTAATAGTCATAAAATTCATCAAATTTTGATGGCATTCTTACTCGGTTTTGATAAGTTATATTTTGGGGGGCTTTGTCTAGCTCGTGAATTTTTAATTTTTTTAATATAATTATTGACATACTCTTTTATCTCCTTGTAAGTTTTTACTCTGCCTTTGTCCTAATCTTTATAATATTCCTTTTTAAGGTTATTTTTGTTTTATTTCTTGATTATTTTTGCAAGAGATAAAATAGACACTATTCTAATTTTTTTCAAAGAAACAACTCAGGTATATTCTTTTTTATATTATCATTGCATTTATTTTCTATTTTATTAATTTGTGCCTTACCTTTATTGCATTTCTTCCTCTGCTTCTTCTTCTTCTTCTTCTTCTTCTTCTTCTTCTTCTTCTTCCTCCTCCTCCTCATTCTCCTCCTTCTCCCTCTTCCTCTTCATCTCCTCCCCCTCCCCCATCCTTCCCTCCTCTTCCCTCCCCTCCTCCTCCTCCTCCTCCTCCTTCTTCTTCCTTTTCTCCTCCTTCTCCTCCTCCACTTCCTTGTTTCTTCTCCTTCTTCTCCTCCTCCCTCTTCCGATATTCTCTGGGTAACTTCTGAAAATTGGCACTTGGCTCATAAATCTGGAAGTTTTCACCTTTTCTTATGTAAATACTTAAGGTTGTAAGTATCCCATGACTCATTATGTTTGCTGAATCCTATAGGAAATGGGTGAAATTCATTGCCTGAGATTAGTTAGTAAAATGGTTCTCAAACTTCAGGGCACAAAGAATCACGTAGTGGGGTTGATAAGCCATAGATTCTTTGGTCCCATTCCCCACAGTTTCTGATTCCATGATTCTAGGGTGGGCCAGATAATCTCTTACAAGCTCTCAGTCAATTACTTCTGGTTGGAATACCATACTTTGACTAGTACTAAGTTAGTATTCATCTAAATTTCCCAGCCCCTCACCATCAATGTGCTGAGCTGTTCTTGAGTTTACCTTAGAAGATAACCTGGACTAGAGTTCTGAATATAGGTATAGATAGGGTTGCCCAATAAAATTCAAGATTCACAGTTAAATTTGAATTCCTATAGTATATTTACAGTAAGAAAAGTACTTGTTGTTTATCTGAAATTCAAATTTAACTGGCTATACTATAATTTTATTTGCTAAATCTGACAGCCCTTGTCTAGATGTTGACATCGATGATCTCACTGTTTTTCTAAGTTCAGTGAGTATCAGCGTCTCTTGGGAGGCTTCTTAAAACATAGATTTATGGTCTCTACCACTTCCATTTCTGACTGAGTTTGTCTGGGATAAGGGCTAGGAATTTGAATTTGTCACAGGTTCCCAGGTGACGGTGATGTTGTGGGCCTGGAACCAGGCTTTGAGAATCATGAGTTGATCCCAAAGCGATGGTCAGGGATAAGCGAGAGAATACTCGTTATTTATCCTATGACAAAACTACAACACCACACAAACGAGTGTGTAACCTTGAGATTTTTCAGCTTTTCCCCTGTTGTGGTTTTCCTTCTATACTGTTTTTGGTTTTGTTCTTGGGAGAGACAGACAGAGACTTAACTAGTTCAGTATCTTGGTAAGGACTGGAACCATAAAATAATGATTCTGTTTTAACTTGGGGGGAGAAAATTTTCCTCTGAACAACACAGAGTTTCCTAAAAACAAGGTATATTATTTTACGTAAATCTAAACCAGTAGTAACCACATTTTAAGAATACAAGAATTAAGAAGAGGAATCTTAATACATCTTGAGTTGATAATACGTACAATGTGCATTAGCAATCTTTGTTGGATCTCTTATGTTTGTCCCTCTAGGCCAGTTCTTTTCTTTTTTTGCACCTTGCCCTCTGCCCAGAAATATTCATCTGTGTCTTCTAAACCAAAGAGCTCCCTTGAATCCAGGCTTTGGTTGGTTTTAGGTGTTGAGGGAACAAAGGAAATTGGAGGGAGGGAAGGAAATGAGTTGGCTATTTATAGATACTGCCATAGTTACAGATCCTATCTTCTTCCCCCAAGTGTTGCCTGTGGCTGGTTGTGCCTCTAGATTCACAGTTACATCTACTGGCAAGGTTGTTCTTATCCAACAGCACTACTTCCAGATTCTGGTAAGCCTTAGCCTTTTCCTCTTTTGATCTAGGGGTAGTGATATTTCTGTATTTCTAGCCTTGGGGTAGGACATTCTTTGTGGCTTCTCTGTATCCTGCCAGCATCGCTGGAAATAGTTCTTTTATAAAAACTTTTTCAGGAGCACCTGAGTGGCTCAGTCAGTTAAGCATCTGCCTTCAGCTCAGGTCATGATCTTGGGGTTTGGGATCCAGCCCCTTGTCAGGCTCCCTGCTCAGCGGGGAGCCTGCTTCTCCCTCTGCCTGACACTTCCCCTGCTTGTGCGCTTGCTCTCTCTTTCTTTCTCTCTGTCAAACAAATAAATAAATAAAATATTTAAAAAAAAACTTTCTCAACTTACCTTATATGTCATTCCATCTATTTCCTGCTGAGATCAAAATGACTCCTTTTAATTTTTATCAATATGGAAACCCTATTATTCTAGTGCTATTTATTGAAGATTCCATCATTTCTTTATCACTTCTCTTAAAAGTCACTTTTCCATAGGGGTGTCTGGCTGGCTCAGTCAACTAAGCATCGAACTCTTGATTTCAATTTGGGTCATGATCTCAGCATCATGAGCCCTGCATTGGGCTTCCCACTCAGCACAGAGTCTGCTCAGGATTCTCTTTCTCTCTCTCTCCCTCTGCACCTCCCCACTTTCAAGCTCTGTCTTTATCTCTCTCTAAGATAAATGAATAAAATCTTTTAAAAATCACATTTTCATATATTTATGGGTCTGTTTCTGAGCTCTCTAGTTTTTATTTCATTCAGATTTCTGAGTAAGAATCTGTAAGATGAAAGAATCTGTTTTAAACAAATTCTATAGGGAATTCTTATACATGCTAGATTTTGAGAACTTGCTTAATTTTTTTACTAATTCAGTAAGATTGGTGAGTTAATAGCAGAAAGGCTATTGTCAAGAAAACTTTCTTGCTTTAGGAGATAACGATATAGTTTCATAATTAGCCCAAGAGAGACACTTAGCCTTATCTTCTCCATTTCCTTTATGAATCATTTTGGAACTTTGGGAAGGTGGATGATTCTGTTTTGATGGACCCACTTTCAGACAGTTTAGAGCTGTTTTACATCATGTACACAAAATGAGATTCTTGATTATCCGGAATGTAAGGGAAGAATAGCCAAAAGAATATACAAGTGTTTGATTATGTGGGAATTTGCATGATTTCAGTTCAGCTTGGTTAGAAAAGCACTTGATTGATTCTGGGTTTTCTGTATTTATTTGAAAATTGGTATTTATTTTAACATAAATATGTTTTGTAAGGGTTAATAATTAGTGATGAATAATCATGCTATTTTCAAAAAGAATTAAGCTTATAAGAAATTATATATGAGAAATACACACAAGATTCAACCAATTCCCATTTTGGAAGCTTTGAGAGCTGGCTTATATAAATACCTTAAGGCATTGTTATTCACCTGGAGTTACTACCCACATTTCAGGCAAATAGGAAAAACAAAAACAAAGCCAAGTAACTAATATTCACCTTCTAGACCTGCAGCCTCCAACCTCATTGGCTACCTGTACTGGGGGTATGGAATATGATCTTATGTGGGAGAGGGTGAAGCAAGAAGACGTCAGAACTTCTACTTACATTTGTTGTAAATATAATCATTTGCAATTTTCTACTTTTAGGGGCATTTTATAACACCCATAATATTGGTAGCAAATGATACAAAAGCCATTACTTTACACATTAATAAATCCACGAATATGGGGGAAGGTATGCTCTCACAACTTCTATGGTACATAATACAAATTCAATTATGTTTGGAGATGATTCCTCTAAAGCCTTTCTCCTCTAAATGGGTTCCACCAACCAGCAGCAATAGCATCATCAGAGATATTGTTTGAAAGGCAGATTCCCAGGTCCCAAGCTAGTTACTGAGTCAATGAAAATCCTCATTTTCATTAGATCCTCAGAAGATTTCTTTGCCTAGTAAAATTTGAGAAGCACAGAGGGCTGGCCTTGTAGATTCTTTCAAATGTAAGTCACAGGGGTCCTAAGGAGGGAAGGAGCCCATTTCATTCTCTCACTAGGAGAGGGAGACTTTACTTTTTTCCCTTCCCCTCAGTTTTAGCTCAGAACAGCTAATGAAGAGTGGTGGTGGGACTTCCTTGGTTGGTTTTCTTCCCCTTGTTCTTGTTTTTAACCCTATTACGTTTTTCCTCTGGGTTATATCATTTCTCTAAAAGACAATTCCCTGTGCACAAATACATTTACTCAGGACTATTTTGCAGTGTAGAAACTAGAGCAAAGTCTGCTTGGTTCCTTGAGATATGCTTTGACTCTTGTCTTCACTATTGAATCAAGTTCTTGGTGGATAATTCAACTTATATTTTCCTACAGTCTACTCCCTATAATACTAAGTTTGTTACCTTTCCAAAACTAGATTTTCGGGTTATTCCTCTAAAAAGCATTTTCTTAAAGTAATGGTTTCCAGGGGCCTAGGTGGTTCAGCAGGTTAGGACTATGCCTTCGGCTCGGGTCATGATCTCAGGGCCCTGGGATCCAGCCCCACATCGGGCTCTCTGCCTACTTGTAATCTCTGTCAAATAAATAAATAAAAATTTTTTTAAAAGTGGTTTCCATTTCTTTTTCTTATTGTTTTAATTTTTATTTTTTGAAGATTTTATTTATTTATTTGACAGACAGAGACCACAAGTAGGCAGAGAGGCAGGCAAAGAGAGGCGGGGAAGCAGGCTCTCCACTGAGCAAAGAGCCCAATGTGGGGCTCAATCCCAGGACCCTGAGATCATGACCTGAGCCAAAGGCAGAGACTTTAACCCACTGAGCCACCCAGGCGCCCCATTGTGGTTTCCATTTCTTTTCAAGAATCCTAGCATTATACATTATTGAATGCCGGATTGCACAAATGTTTGTATTTAAATTGTATATTAATATCTATAAAGTGTATCCATGAGTTACAACATTAAGTTATACATACATATACTATATAGTATGTATACTACTATACTACTTGTGAAAGACGTGAGACTAGAACGAAAGAAAAGCATTTTATTGAAAACAAGTATTTTGTTATGTCTTATTAATTATACTGAATTTATACTATGATTAGCTAATTACACTTATAACAAAATACACATTTAGGACAAAGTTCATTCTTGACAATAGCAGCTGTAAATATTTCAGAAAATCTTCCTGATGATTTCTAATATTTTTAGCTGATGCCGTGTCAGAACTGCTTACATAGTCATCATTTTTGCTTCATCTCGTGGCTGATAAAGAAAGAGCTACCTACAAGGTTAAGAGAAAGTGTCAGCTTTGCCTTTTTTCACTTGCTTGCTTTTACTTGCATTATTCGTATTATCTTCAGTCTGCAGCTCTTGGGAGAAAAATCATTTAAACCATTTGTCCATTTTATGATAGTTTAATTAAAACCAGTTAATGTAATACAGAAGTCCACTCAACCCAGCCCATAGGAACTACAGCATGTTGCAATGTGCTTAAAGTGAGCTGACAAGAAAGGCTAAAGCTGCCTTGGTCCCTCGGGGTGCCCACAAGACACCTGTCCACCCCATGGGACCTGGACCCATCTTATGTTTGACCCAAGCAAGGGCTCCAGAGACAATCCACATGGTGATGTGAGTGAAGCTTATTTTTTTTTTTTAGCTTAATATTATGAATAGGAAGTCTAAGAATTTCTTTGTGCGTCCCAGTGGGTTGTTTTGACCCTTACAAAGACTGCTGGTCTTGAGGATAAAACTCAAATTCCTAGTGCAGTATTTATTAGATGAGGCTACTCAGGCTTATAGAAACTCTCTTGACTAGGGCAACACTCACATACTTTCTCATCTACAAATCTCTTCACAGCTTACTTTTTTGTGCAATAGTGGTAAGTCAGTGATGCCTTTCTTTTTGTCAAATGGGTCTAAAGTCATTCGATTGATTTTAAGGATCATTGAACCGTATTAAATAAAGTTCTTAATTCAAGCATTAGTCGTGCATTTCTTTGTGCACTGTCATATTACAGAGCAAAGAAGAGGTGCTCAAAGTGTAACTCACGGAGAATTCAGCAATTGTCTACATATTCACTACTGTAATAATCTATACGGTCTTTCCAGAGTTGCAGAGTTATGGAGGCTCATGTTTTTCCTCCTCCCATGATACCAATTGCTTACTTATTTCCTCTTTTATTTCCAATATAATAATCTGTGACCTGCAGAAAATATAATTTGGGTGGATATGAGATGATGCATGATCCCACCGTGTTCTTTCCATCCTTCTGCCAAATGTGCTTGCAGTTTCTCTGATGAATGGGCAGTGAGAAAGCGAAATTCTGATGCATGAACAGACTAATTCTTACAGTCTTCCTTTGGAAGGAAACAAAACTAAGACAGGGATTGTTAATAGTTCTTTGGAGCATCCGTGACTTTGGCTCTTAGTACTGTGGTTAGAAAAGAAAATACTGTACTCAAAACTAAAGGGATCTACTTTTGATTAGTAGAAGGATAAAGGCTTGGCTCAGCTCTACCAGGAATTCGGTGTGTGGTTTCCTGAGGACTGTACATGCCATACCTGATTCTTATTCCTAAACCAGACCCTTAGGCAGATTCCATTGCTTGTGTTCCTACATGCTAAAGACTTGCCTGATAGTAATTTTTTTTCTTGTTTCTTTCACTGGGAAAGCCCTTCACTCCCTTCCTTCCCTTCTTCTCTTTTTTCCCTCCCTCCTTTCCTTCCATCTTCCTCACTCTCCCATTTAGTCTTCCTTTATTTTTCTTCCCCTTCCTCTCCTCTCCCTTCCCTACCCCCCACCCCCACTTCCTCATCTTTCACCTTCTTCCTTTTTTACTTCTTAGGTTTTAGTGACTCCTGGAAATCTGCTCTTTTTTCTTAAGGTATTCAACTGAATCAGCCTGAATTTATGCTAGAGGCATGGGAAATCTTGGTCAATGTTAAGATAGTTAAAAGATAGGATTATCAGTCTTAATAAACTAAAAATAAATATTTTGCAATAAAATCTACAAAATTAAGTCAAACAGTCTCCCTCTATTTGTCCTCTGTAGGATGCAGCACTGGCCAGAGGAAGGGACTGAAACTAAACACGGGAAAATAGTTAAAGCTCACGTTCCCATTTCACTTTCCTTTTAGGCTGAAAGCAAATCTTCCTTTATTCATTTATTTATTTAAAGTAAAAAAATGTTCTATTAGATTTGTGCTTATGGAAGGAAAAACTGCAGCAGCAGATGAAAACAGGTATACAAGACCGTGGAAGTCTAGACAGAAGCTGAGAACATTAGTATCTCCTTACTAGACTTTATATTGCATTTGGTTGGACATAAAAGACAGAGACAGACCTCCACTTCACACAGCAAAAGATGGGAAGAAGCTGCTCTGAAGTATAATAGGGTTAATTTTATTATTTTGTCTTCAGTATCTGCAGCTCTTGGGAGAAAAATCATTTAAGCCATTTGTCCATTTTATGATAGTTTAGTTAAAACCAGTTAATGTAATACACAAGTTGCTGTGTCTTGAAGTAAAGGGGTGTGTCCAGTGGGATAACTTCTCAGGCCACAGTCTACCTCTCACGGTCTAGCACAGCTCATCTCTCAAACCTGGCCCAGCTCTTGTTGAAGTGCCAAGGCTGAGACTGGTTTATTGGCCCATGAGAGTGTCTCTTATCTTAAAAAAATTTCCCCCAATTTATTGTCCTGGTAGGAAATACAAGGACAGGACATGGATAGCATCAACTTATGTTCTCATGGTTTAACAGCATCATATGATGGTTGAAGCAAGGACTATAAAAAGCATAATGTGTATAGCTCACAAATGCTTTGAGATCACACCTTTTAAGGTCTTTTTTTTTTTTTTTAGATAATAAAGTCAAGGCTAGAGAGATAATGCGAAAGACCTAAGGGTACCCAGTGAGCTAATGCTGGAGTTGAGACTATAGTCCCAGTATCCTGCTTCCCACATCTGTGTTTGTTCTGTGACACCACATTGTCTTTCTGCTAAGCCAAAGGAAAAGGGTGCACCTGGGCCAAACCCTGTCTAATTGAGTATGGAGCTTTCCCAGACTTGATGGAACAGCTTTGATTGCTAATACTCTTGGTGATCCTTATATTTGATGACTGTAACACATTATACTAATCAAAACCTACTCACTTTTTCTTATTCAATCCTCATCATAGTAGTGGGGGGGGTTGTCATTAGTCTTATTTTTTCAGATGGAACACCCAAAGTTCAGCTACTCTCTCAAGTGGTTGCCAAGATTAACACTTTTTATATTAGCCTTTTATTTGGAATTTTAAAACATAAGCAAAGGATATTTGTTTTATTTCAAATATAATAAGATCCACTATAGTGCATATGTGGAAGTTTAATTAAATTCTGACTTTTATTTAGGTTGCCCTATGCCTAAACCTTTACAGGGTGCCCTGATAATTAATTCAAAGACAGGAATTCCTGCACAGGACTGAGGTTTTCTTTAAGAAACATCTACTCTCACACACAGAATTTATGATTCTAGCCTCAAAGCATTTTTTTCACCTTTCCTTCAGCCTTTATTTTAAGAAAAAAAGATGTCTTTGTATCTAATTTTCCATTTCAACACTCAAGGGAATGATTGCTATGCAAAACAAGAAGAGTCATGGCCATTCATTTTATTTGTACTCATTAAAGAGAAAAAAAAAAGGAAAAAAAAAAGCTAAATAAGAAACTATGCACAAAAAGCATTGAATTTATGAGATGGTGTACAGAAATAGAAATTTCCTTTAAAGTAATTCCAAATAGTTTAAATGCAGTCGTCATGTACTGTGGCTGGAAGGTTGGCAGCTATCTTGTTTCACCCAAAGATAATGTTTTGATTTAACATATATGTATTCAGCATCTATGATGTGCCAGGCACTGGTCTAAGTTTGGCAAAAACAGGGCACCTGGGTAGCTCATTTGGTTAAGCAACTGTCTTCACCTCAAGTCATGATCCTGGAGTCCTGGGATCGAGTCCCACATCGGGCTCCCAGCTCCATGGGGAGTCTGCTTCTCTCTCTGACCTTCTCCTCAATACTGCTATCTCTTGTTCTCTCTCAAATAAATAAAGAAAATCTTTAAAAAAAAATAAGTTTTGCAAAAACAATGGTGAATGAGACAGTCTTGACCTCCTAGGGAATTCTTTTCCTTTGAAAGCTACAGGTATTAAACAAACAAAGAGGGAATGTTTCAGGTGGTGTGAATGCTAATGGGAAAAATGTAGTTGGGTGTTGTTGGGTTGGTGTACAGAGGGTAGAGGTAAGATTTATTTTAGGTAGGATGATCTAAGAGGGAGCACTTGGACAAAACCCCACATGATATAAAACGTCCATCCCTTTAAAAATTGTGGGGAATGTAGACTGATAAGAGATAAGAGCTAGTGTACAGTATCAGAGGCAGCAGAGAACTGATCCTGATGAAAACACAGCAAGAGTGAGGGTGTAGCAAGCATGAGGGCCGGCTATGTCAAGGTGAAGTCTAAGCAGTAGGCAGGGCCAGACTATGTAAGACCTTGGAGGCCCTGTTAAAGATTTTCCAGTTTCTTCAAAACCTGGTGGTAAGTCATTGGAAAATTTTTGAGCAGAGGACTGAGGCAGTCTGATTTTCTTGCTAAGAAGGATCCCCTGGCTGCTGTGCTTGGAGATGTCACTGCTGGGGACCCAGGACAGTGTGTGGCAAGTACAGAGGCAGGGGATTCCATTAAAGGTCTTCCGTGGTGGTCTAAGGGAGAATGATTATTGGGGTTGGCTTCATGTGTTAGCTATAGATTTGGTAAGAACTGATTTTGTAGAATAATTCTAACAGCTGTGTCAGGACTTGCTAAATGGATTATATAAAGGCTGTCAGAGAAAAGGAAAACCAAGGAAGATGATCAGGCTTTTGCACTCTGTAACTGGGGGAAGAGTGGTGCCATTTAATTACATGGAGAAGTCTTTGGGAGAAGTGGATTTAGGAAGGAGTTTCTATTTTGGACATTTGGTTTCAGAAGACTGCAGTACATCTAAATGGAGTTGGTAGCTGAATAAATGAGTCTGAAGTCCAGGGGAGAGGTTGAATCTGAAAAATACAAATCTGGGAGTCATCAGGGTAAAGAGGAGAAGGGAGCTAAAGACTGAGCACCGGGAAATGAAGTTTCAGGTGTATCTTCTACTTCCATTCTTTTGGGGGCCCCCTGTGGCCATGCCAACTCCAGCATTTGCCCAATTGGGCTCAGCTACTTGGGGTATCATGAGCCCCTCTACTCACATCACAAACCACCAATCCACAGACTTGGGCAAAGGGAGAAGGGATAACCTCATTTGTTTGTTTGTTTTTCCTTCTTATCTTCTCATTGCCCTGTAGCCTGCCCTTATCTCTATTATTTCTTTATTGTTTCTTTTAGTGGGAAGAGGTCAACTCTCATCCTTGTAGGAGTCCAAGGACTCTACTGTAGGTACTGGGAGCATTGTCCGGGCCATCCACTCCT
The DNA here is from genome assembly GCA_003697995.1 of Taxidea taxus jeffersonii. NCBI lineage: Eukaryota > Metazoa > Chordata > Mammalia > Carnivora > Mustelidae > Taxidea > Taxidea taxus. The sequence continues at coordinate 94,612 of ML102842.1, forward strand.
TTGGGTACACTAGCTCGGGTTTATTTGTAGTTTAGAGTGCATATATCACAAAAGCCATTGAGGAAGTATTGAGTTTGGGCAGCAATGAAATTATATGGCAGAAAGATTGCAAAGGGAAAGTGGATATGCATTTTTGGGGGGTGGGGAGCTATACTGTTTGGTAAATTTCAGTGTCTGATATACTTAGAATTTTCTCTTTATGTTCAAATGGTAGTTTATTGACTCTACTCTGTGAAGATTAGGAGTTTGGCTGAACCGGGCACTAAATTCTATTTCTAATTGAATTGGCTTTGGTTAAATCTATGCCCCAGTGTCAGGTATCCAAGATGGACTGTGGTCTACCTTTTACGTCTTGGCAGGCAGGCTAGTATCCCAACCAGATTCAGTAGGGAATGAAGATGAACATTCTCAAGACAGGTGGAATTACCTTACTTAATGTTACTGTAGTCCATATAAATCAAATACAAGTTTCTAAATACACAAACACTGATGGTAATTGTGTTTATAGAACAAGGCAGAATGGAGAGCCTGAGGTATATTTAATCGCAATGTCTTATTGTATAGATTGGAAATGTGAGACATGTTCTGCTGGCAGATGGAAATGTGCAAGATGGTCATAGCAAGGAGACTAGCTGTTTGGGCACTCAGAGCTTTTAAAGAGAAATGGCTGGGGATCATCACTGGATCAATCAGTCCAAATAAATGCTTTAACACTTCATAACTCCAGTCCAAAGACAATCATGTTTGGGATATCAGACACATTTAATAGTTTTAAGAAAATCCCTTTAAAGCAAATTTCTTTATAACCAAATTTGGTGCCTTGTGCTTCCCTGTTTTACTTTCTATCTAAGTGGGTTAAGATTGCCCGGGAGCAAACATAAAATGAACTCTTTTAGAGGCATTTGTGGGATTTGTGTTTGAGGAACCCTATCATCCTAGTGCTCCTTGGGGCATGGTAGTGATTTTTTTTTCCCCTCTTGAGAAGAGTACTGAGAATGTCATTTCATTGCTCAGAAAACCTTGCTATTCCATGAACTCCCAAGTATTGAAGTTCACCATGCAAGATTATTGATTCTAATAATATAAATCAACATTCCATTGAGTTTTACAATAACATCATACACTTTTAGAAATAAGAGACCATTTCTAGCTCTCTTGGTTCCCACTCTACCAGTCTTCTTAACTAACCATTCCTTTATATTCTGTTTTACCAATTTCTCAGCCAGTTTCTTTTTCTTACCTCTATCGTTTTGCTTCCTTCTGAATGGGAGATGTCTTTCTTGTCTCTAACACATTTCTTGATACATAGAAGGTTCTCAATAAGCAATTCTTACCATGAATGAAGGAGTGAATAGCTATGTAATCGAAGCCTTTTCTGGCTCTTCTCCATTCCTACTTTATTGACATTCTTTTTGTCCTTCAAAGCCTACATTAAAAGATGTCACCTCATGAAACCTTCTAATTATATTATTTTAATGAAATTTGCTCCATTTTCTTTTTTCTTTTTAAAGTTCTTTGTAGCTTATTTATAGCCTTTCCACCCTCTTAATTATATTTAAGAGTTGTGTGTCTCTGCACTGGTTTGTAAATTCCTTGAGGGTCAATGTTGTATTTTCTTTATTTTATCAGATCAATGGTGATTACCATGGTCTTTGCATACAGTAGGTCTAATGGCCATGGTTTACTTGAAGGTAGATCACTTGAATTTTATATGTAGTATGACTTTAACTAATTTTCTAAGGGCTTGGCTCGACAAAAACTATTCTGTATATATTTATCTACCCTTTTTTTAATTTAAATTCAATTAGCCAACATATAGTATCATTAGCTTTTGATGTAGTATATGCCTTTCTGTAACACAAATTCCTCTTGTTATTTGAGTATGGTTACTGATAGGAAATATAAAAAAGAAATGCATTCGAGAGGAAGAGCGGAGCTGCTTATACATGCTTGCTTGGGATATGATATAGAGTGAAAATAGCACCTATAAGGAAAGTAGAGCTTCTGTTTAAGATCACTAGGCTAAGAGTCTTTTCAGGAAAAAAATAACACGTGATTTCCTAGGGTACTTAGACTTAGGTTGTTTGAGGTTGTGAGGTCTCCTGCTTGAGCTTTATTCCATGGGAGTAGAAGATTCCCCACTTAACTCAGCTTTTGGTTCCCATCTCATTCTCCTGGCATGTGCCTGGTGTTAGGTGGGTTAGTTTTGGTTTGGAATTTGGGATCCCTCTGCTTTCATGAAACTTGCCCTTTTTGATAGAAAATAAATCAGAAGCTAGCTACTAAGTCTGTTCCATTTTATAAGCATGGCAAGTTTCCTTTGGAGTATACAAATTAAACTCATCTCACCAACGAGGAAGAGAATTCTGATGCTGGTGGAATGGGAGTGTTCCTGGTGCCAAGAACTTCAAGTGCAGAAGCTTCAAGGTGATAGTGGGATTTGGAGTACAGCAAGGAGGTCAGCTAACTGGGCAGAGGGAGTGAGGATAAGTTGTAGGTAAGGTGGTCAGAGAAATAATGTGGGTTTAGATCTTGTGCAACCTGGTAAGCCGCTATAAATGTTCAGGCTTTACTTTTTATGAAATGGAGAAGCATGCATGGATTTTGAGCAACATCAGAACATGATGTAACTTACCTTCTGAAAAAGTTTCTGTGTTTGCTACATTAGGAATGACGAGAAGTGGGCAAAGCTGGGAATGACTGGAGTATGAGGGGATGGTTTGACCAAAGGGGTAGTGATGAGGGTCCTGGGAAGTACTGAATTCTTGTTATGGTTTAAAGGATTTGCTGGTGGATTCGCTGCATGGTATGAGAGATGGATAGAGGAATTCAAGATGATTGCAAAGGTTTGAGCCTGAGCATACAGAAATATGGAGTTGCCCTTAAATGAGCTGAAAAAAAAGAAAGAAAGAAAGAAAGACAGACAGACATAGAGGACAGTCAGGTTGGAGGGAAAATCCGAAATGTGATTTTAGGCATGGTAAGCTTCAAATACGTACTAGTTATTCATGTGAGGATATTAAGTAGGTAGCTGGACATCAGAGCCTGGACATCAGGGGAGTGATCAAAGTTGAACTGTAATTCTTGTAGCTGTCAGCATAGAGATAGAATTTAAATACATGTATTAGATGATGTCATGTGAGGAATGATTAAGTATACAGAAGAGCTCAAGTACTCATCCCTGAGAGAAAAGGAGGAGCCAGGAGCCATCAATGGAGTGATAGCTCCAGAGGGAGTGGCCAGTGAAGTGGGTTGAAAACCAGATGAGTGTAGTGCTCTAGGACTGGAGAGAAGAGAGCTACTTCTCCAAGTTTCCAATTTCCAATCCGTCAACATTTTTGTTTGCTTTTTAAACTCTGTCTCTCTCTTCCCTTTGGTTTGGTAGACAACTGGGTGAGTCTGTGATATACTCTGACAGATGTTTAACAAACTGAGAGCGCTAAGATTATCTTATCCCCTTCAAAATAGCTCCCTTGGGAGGACATGTACTTCCAAAAATAAGGCTGTTTTGCCCAAGTCATGTGCAGAACTCTATTTTGGGGAATTACCATCATCTCCCTTAAGATACTCACTGATAGCACATAATTATGTTCTGAAAGATAATTTTGTTGAAGGGTTAGTGTTTCCTCCCCTCGACCCAAGCCTGATGAGTAAGTGTTGTCGAGGCAGACATCAGTATACACAGTCAATACCAAAGTATGAATGCAAAGGAACAAGATTGATTCACATCGTCTCCTTATTCTTTTAAGCAACATTTGTCTTTTTATTTCAAAAGCCATATATACTCACTAATTTTAATTAAATAATGAGAATATACAGATTTTTAAAAATGAGGGGAAAGTACCTGTGACCTAACTGTTCTTGTTTGTAAATATTTGGCATTATTTTCTTATTTTTCATCTGTTTTTCATTTCACTTACTGGAGACTGAAGATCTTATAAACTTCCTAGGATGACCATTAAGTTGTAGCTCAAAATAAGAGCTACACGTGATTGTAGAAAGCCATCCAGAAAGTAATGCATTCTATTACTTAGAAGTGTGAAGATGTAAATGTACAACTTCTATTTTTTTAATGATTCTGTTTATTTGAGATAGTGTGAGAGAGAGCATGGATGGGGGGAGGGTAGGAGAAGAGGGCTAAATAGAGGCAGACTTCCCACTAAGCAGGGAGCCAGACAGATAAGGGGCTCAAACCCAGGACCCTGGATCATGATCTGAGCTGACGGTAAATGCTTAAGATGCTTAACCAGTTTACTGAGCCATCCAGGCACCCTTACTAATTTTTAATATGCATCTTATCTCCTTCATCTTCCTTTGTCTCTCCCCCATTCTGAGTCCCACTTCTAGGTGGTCTGCTGATGAGAAAAAGAGAGTGGGGTTTGCAGTCAGACACACTTGGATTTAAACGGCTGTTCTGTGATTGTGAACTTATTCTGTCTGAGCCTATTTCCTTCTGCACTAAAATGGTAATCTTAACAGGGAACTTTACATAAGTAATTAATAAAGCATGTATAATGTACTTAGCATGTCATAGGTGCTCATCAAAATTTCACATAATTGAAAACACATGGGTTTTATGTTCAGACAAACACAATGCCTTCAGTTTTCCTTCTCTGTACATCTTATTTGCATATCATAATGATTAAACTAAAACATGCATATAACATGCAGCAGGAAGACTGGAATATAATAGATGTCCAGGAAACCTTGTTGAAGGAATGGATATATATGTATTTCAGGCTTTATTTCTAGTCCAATGCACACAGTAGGGCTCCAGATACTTTTTTTAAAAGACTTTATTTATTTATTTGACAGACAGAGATCACAAGTAGGCAGAGAGGCAGGCAGAAAGAGAGAGGGGAAAGCAGGCTCCCCGCTGAGCAGAGAGCCCGATGCGGGGCTCGATCCCAGGACCCTGGGATCATGACCTGAACTGAAGGCAGAGGCTTTAACCCACTGAGCCACTGAGGTGCCCCAGATACTTTTTTAAAATGAAAATGAAATGCATTTCTTTACAGTCCCATGCTTGTTCTCACGCTGCTCCAGTGAGACATGCCATGCTATTTTCCTTGAAAATACGCAGGCAATGCAGGGGGTACTATTTTCAGTAGGAGGTAGATTAGTAAAATAAATAAGTAAACACACTCTCCTCATATGAAAACACATTAGTTACAAAGAAAAATTTTGAACACTGATGAAAACAAAGAAACAGACTAAAAATACTCATAAGGATTCTGTGATTTTGCTCTAATTGTAGTTTTCCTAATTGTAGAGGCTATGCAACAGCATTGTCAATTGGAGCTCAAAGCTTCAAAACCCAAGTTCAAACGGGGAGACCCAAGGCTTCCGGGTTTCATTCTGGTTTCCATAGTCCCTTCATTATGTGTGCTTTTAACCTGACAACTCATAAGTCCAGGTCTGTTCCTGACCTCAATTCTATACATTTGGCTTTTCAGCATCCCTTAAATATGTCCTCATGGTCTATGTTCATGGTTATGGCTATAACTCCTTGTGTAAGCTTCTGTTCCTGCCTCTCCATTGTTCATCCCCAGGGGAGACCTCTCATGGCACATTTAAATGTTGTGAAGCTTGCATTTCAAATGTTTCATTCCAACACAATGGGCTCTTATACTATAATATCTGTTCAGGGTAAAATGTCCTCTAAGAGAATAAAATTTGTGATAAAGGAGCTTCGTTGTAAATCCTGTCCACTTATACTTCTTTCTCTGTCTCTGTCTCTCTCTGCCCCCTGTGCCCTCCCACCAGACATGTGGTACCCACATGATGATAAAAGATGCTCTATTTTATTTATTTGATCATAAAATATAGCAACTTAATGAAAAGACTCAGTTACTATAAGTTAAAACACCTCCAACAGACAATGGTTTCAGTGCTCTCCTTTTCCTCTGAATGGTGTGATAATGTTTTCATTTATTTATTTATTTATTTATTTATTTTTATTTGACAGAGATCACAAGCAGGCAGAGAGGCAGGCAGAGAGAGAGGAGGAAGCAGGCTCCCCACTGAGCAGAGAGCCCGATGCGGGGCTTGATCCCAGCACCCTGGGATCATGACCTGAGCCGAAGGAAGAGGCTTTAACCCACTGAGCCACCCAGGGGCCCCTGTTTTCTTTTATTTAAATAATCTATCTCTCACACACACTCCCTCACATAGTCACTAATACACACATGCACACACACACACACACACACGCACTCTCCCTCTTACTCCCATACATATCCTTATTTACCTTCCTATTCATGTCAAGGACAACTTCAAGGGGGCAGAAACCCCAACCGAGTTGGCTTAAGCAAAAAGAAGTTGTATTTGCTCATATAACTAAAATGTACCATGTTCAGGGCTGGCTTCTGGAAAGACTTGGTGCATGGGCAATGCTCGATCAATAATTTTTGACTGAAGCTCAATTTTCAATTAATTCAATCTGTGTAGATATAAATCGACCACAATTGATTAGTATTTTCTTCTTTCCTAATCTAAAGTGACATCTCAGATTATCTGAATCTGCGGTTTTCAGCCCCAGTGGAATATTAAAATCATCCTGAGACTGTAAACAATTCAATGCCTAGACTAACCTCTCCAGATTCTAATTCCATAAGTCTGGACAAGAACCTGAACATCAGTTTGCTTCAAAGTCTCTGGTGATTCTCAGGTGCCCCAGAGTAGAGGGCCACTGATTTACTTGGCTTTTTGAATTTCCTTTCCCAGGTGCCACTGGCCATTTTATCCCAAGAAGGTATAGCAAGAGGCTTTCACACAAGGGCCTAGAGAAGATAGATAGTCCCCAAATTCTTAGAGAACATAGAAAATCAACCTGTAAAAAAGAAAATAATTCATTATAAGAAAACTCCAGAGAGTAGACACAGCTCAGAATAGAAGGTTAAGTCAAAACCCAGGAAGCAGGTTGACTAGAATAGAAGCTGGCTAGAGAACAAAGCCAACAAGACCATAGATGTTAGCCAAGCCTGGATTATTTTCATGTCAGTGTCCAGTCTGAGTTAGCTTAAAGGCACATGGTTTCATCAGACAGTTTCCACTGACTTAATCCACAGTGGGCTCTGACATCTTGGGTAATAGCAGCTAGCTAATTTTTTTTTCAAAATAATTGAACACAGATATCAATTATGGGGTCAGAGTGACCACACTGTGATGTCTTTATGGGTGGGAAAGGTAGAACCCAAAGCTTATGACTCTGGGACTCGGGTTGAAAGTGACCCAACTGGCAGGAACAACTGTCACCTTCTGCCTTTGCTTCAATGAAATCCATCCCAAACTTTGTGTGCAGTACAGTTTGTCCCTGGGTGAAACTGTGACCAATAACTCTCATGCTCGCATAATCACTAGGACCCAGAGCCAGAAAATTTCTGCCACTGAATGAAGATCTTTACCATGAATAATTACAAATGAGGCAGGCGATCATTTGTGTCATGGTTCATTGGCTCCGTCAGGGTGAAGCAAAGACATTTATCACTCTCTTCCGTCTACCACATGCACGATTAAAATGCCTTTGTAGATTACTGTAAATAATTCAAATGTTTATTAAAAACTCTGTTGGACGATCAAGGAATCATAGATAATAGGAGAGAATACCATCCAATTTATTTTTATTTGGCATGCTCCATCCATCATATCACAAAGTGCTTCAAGGGGAAACACAAAAAGAGGCAGGGTTTTTGGGCAAGATTCAGAGAGGAGGTCATTTAAAATGATCGGAGGAGAAAGTGTTAAGAGAGTGATACTTCACTTTGAGGGTCCCAGTGATTTTGTTGGATCAGGTCATCTGGCTAATTCAGCTCTGACGTGGTTATTTTATTATTTTTTTAATCTTATGATTTTATTTATTTATTTGACACAGAGAGAGAGAGAGATCACAAGTAGGCAGAGAGGCAGGCAGAGAGAAAGAGAAAGGGAAGCAGGCTCCCCGCTGAGCAGAGAGCCCAACGTGGGGCTCGATCCCAAGACCCTGAGATCATGACCTGAGCCAAAGGCAGAGGCTTAACCCACTGAGCCACTGAGGTGCCCCTCTGCCGTGGTTATTTTAATCAGTATTCCAGCTGATGAACTTGGCTCACAGTAAGAAGGAGGAGTGGGCATACTAACATCTGCAAGCGGCTCAAGTTCTGGGGCCATCTGTGTTTGTGATATATAGGCAGAGGAAATGTGAACCCCTTCTGATCCCTCTGGGATACAGGCATTATGGCTCAACACACTGTCAGAGTACATTGCACCTGCCAAGCAGACCCCATGTGAGATGAAACAGGGGGCCAAGTCAAAGGTGGCATCCTAGTCTAAGCTCTGATGTTCTTGGTGGAGCATGGTCAATTGCCCTCGGCCTAAGTGACCCCTGTAGTTACTAAGGGTAAGTAATAATATCTGCCATTTACTAGATGACTGTTGTGTGCAGGCACTGCCTTTGGCAGTTCTGATATGATGAGGATGTTTTGTCTCATGGTGATTAAGTTTCTGGCTTGGGAGTCAGATTACAGATTGTAGAGTTTAGAGTATTGGCTTCAAACATACAAAATCATTGACTTGGGCAAATTCTTTAACTTCTTTATGCCAAAGTTCTAAAGTGTATAACAATGAAACCCACTTCACAGCATTATCGATTATACAACAGTCCCTATGAAGAAGGACTAGCCCATGACTGGCAGTACCAGTACTTGAGAAATATTAGCAATATATAATATAATATAATAATATTATATCATTATAAATCTCACTTAGCACTTAATAACTAATGCATTATCATGAGTGCACTTTAATAGTATGACAATATTGTCATGTATATTTTATAGAAAAGGCTAGTGAGACTCAATGACACTGAACACTGTGGGTGTGTCCTAGCTAATATTTGAATATAGACTTTTTTGATTTCATAGCATGCTTCAAATGTGGCTATCAAAATTGTTTCCCTTTACTCAATATGCATATAGAATTTAAAGTCATTATATCCTCAGGAACTTGTCAACCATTCTAGGTATTTCAAATACACAGGATTTAATTCAGAAAGTTGGCTGCCATGGGGTAGAAAGCACTCTAAGAGTTAAAAGGGGATAGACAGAAGGCTGGAAGAGCAGAATTAAAAAGACTACTCAAAGATTAAGAGCTCTTAATGTTCTGAGTAGACCCACTGGAAGGTACTCTACCTGTTGGTACATTGCTAGTTGTGCTGTTGTGGTCACTTCCACTGATAAGGGCTGGAAGAAGTGAGAATGGGCAGTCTCCCTATCTGGGAGGCTGGAGTCTGAAATCACACTATCTCTGTTTTCTCTACATCAACTGCCACACTGCCAGATCCAGAAGTAGGAAGTATCTCTCTTTTCCTTGACTTCTGATTCCCCAACCCGTGTGTCCCATTGGTGGAACCCAACAGAAACCAGGTAGACCAGGAGTCTGCAAAGTATTGTTTTCTATCTCCCTGGCCCAGTAGCACAGGACAGAGAATAGGACTGAGGTGGTGCAGCAGGTGGCTGAGAGAAAACAGGCAAATAGCGAGCACAGTGACCCTAACCTTTTAGTTGTAACTCTTCTTTTAGTCCACAAGATTGTGGCTTTGCCCATCTAGACCAATCAGTAGATCTACTTTGTAGTATAGAAAACACCAGCCCTTCCTTTGTTGAGAATGGTTTGTATGGGGAAGTTATTCCCTTACAGGAGTGAAAAAGGTAGAAATACAAGGGGACCATTCCAAAATATACCCAGAGCTAAACGAAATGGGATATTGATAGTGCCCTAGTAAGCTGGAATATTCAGGAAGCTAACCCTTCATGATTGAACAACTCTCACTCCCACTAGTCTTCTGTTGGCCAGGAGACCAATGAAGCCAAATGGTCGTCATGGCCTGTTTTCTTGGTCAGGCTTGGCTGAGCTTATGGTGTGATGGCAGAACAACAACAGTAACAAACACCCACAATCTCAGTGGCTTATTACATAGTTTATTCCTTAAATGCCCAGTCCGCCCCAGGTTGGGCCCTGTCCACAGCCTCCTGCTCAATGGCATAGTGATCTAATCTGTTCCTGTGGCTTCATCATCTGAAGGCACCACTCCCACACTCACCACCCAAGGGGAAACATGGTTGGAAGGTTATGAGAGGGATTTTCATTATCTGAACCAGAAGTGATATACCTCACTTGTGTTCATAATCTACTAAGAGAGTAATCACTTGGCCTTGACCACTGCGAGGGACTCTGAAGTGAAATATAGCCTTCTAATGTCCCAGGAAAGTGAGGAGACCCAGGAAGGTGGGGTGCTGGTTATGTCCACTTCACACAAGCTGCTCTGTAATTGACTCTACTGCATGGTTGGAAATGACTGGATATTTTTTATCATCCTGGCAGTCATACAAAGAATGTGTTTTCATTAATACTGACATTGAAAGACAAAAAAAAATCTGCACTTGTGGCAATTACATTAGATTATGTCCTCAAAACCTGGCAATTAGTCTCTCTGTTTGTGATTCTTTATTGAGAAGGATTTGAGAAGCACTGTATATGCATGTATGTATATCATCTCTCTTTATATATGATTATCTCTTCCTGATGAATTACTACCTACTTTATTAATAAAATAACTTCTTACTTACATTTCTAATATTGGCTTACATTGGTGACAACAATATCTTTCCTTAACTGTCTGACATATGACTTTTGTCTATTTCTTTAGAAAGAAAAATTATTTCTTTAAACCATCTATAATTCTTTAACTTGAAAATATTTTCCCAACATTTTGTAGGACCCATTCTTATAAAGTGTCTGCTTATTTTGAACAAAGAGATCAAGACTCTGTCTTAATCCATGCAATATTATGTCTCCCAAACCAATAAGTGTAAAAGCCAGGTGTTCTAGGAAAGGTGATAGAGCATTCTCAAAGTTCCAAATTTCAAGTTCAGTAAATAAGACTAGCTGTAAGTTGTGAAGACTTTAATTTTATCTCGAGTTCATTCTTTCAGGAAACTGGTATATCCCATCTAATATGACAGTAATAGAAATATGTTAGCTGAATAAGTAGGGTATTTTGTTTAAAAACTAAAGAGAAGTTCCTGGTAACTGACAAGATGTCTCTTGAGTCTCTATTATGTGACTATCTTGATGCCGTGGATATCTGTCAAATATTGATAATTCTGGTTTGTGAAAGCATCAGTTGAGAGGACAGATGAGAACAAAAAGCATCTATAAAACATTGTAAATTCATTATTAAAGAATGACTTATGAATGGGTTATTAAATAAATGAGTGAATTAATGAATTAATGATTTAGGTCTCCAACCAAAAATCTTAAAGAAAGCATTAAAAAATCACATATAGCCCAGATCCTTACCAAATACTTTTTGTTTTCAACTTGTTTTATTTCTTATGGATTATATTTACGAAAACTAAACCTTCCTAAATATGCCTTTCATGATAAAGATTTAACATAGCCTCAGTTAATCAAATTTCTTAGAAAAAGTCTGCTAAGAACTGGCAGTACCTCTATTTTGTGTATTTGAACGGAATGTTTAGTTACAGATCCCATTGTTAAAACTATTCCAAAAGATTTTGGTAAATTCAGTACTTAGCAATAAAGCAAATTTAACCCACGTAAAAGAGGTGATTATATATCTGTATTTATTTCCTAGGGCTGCCAAAATAGTTTGCCACAAACTGTGTATCAAAACAAACAAATAAAACGAAACAAAACACAGAAATTTATTCTTCTACAGTTCTGGAGGTTACAAGTCTGAAATCAGGATGTTTACAGGGCCATACTTTATCTGAATATAATAGAGGAGAATCTGTTCAAAGTATCTCTCTTAGTTTCTGATATTGTCAGCAATCCCAAGCATTCCTTGGCTTGTAAATGTATCGCTCCCTCACTAACCTTACCTCCTTGTCATGTGGCATTCTCTCTTGTGCCTCAGTCTCCCTGTGTCTTTCCCTTTCTTATAAGGATACAAGGTCTGTTAGGTTGGGAATCTCATCTTGACTACCTTTGCAAAAAACCTTATTTCCAGATAAAGTCATGTTCACAGGAACTAGGAGTTAGGACTTCAACATATTTTGGGGGGAGGTAGAATTCAGTGCACCATGTGATGAATGACTTTTAGTTAAGGGGAACAAAAAGCTCCAATGCCAAACCTTTGAAAGCAGTTGTCTAAGAATTGTTAGCACTTTTCTAGTTACATGTTTTCACTTGATGCATCCTTTTAAAAGATTTTGCTTATTTATTTTGATAGAGAGAGCTCACAAATGAGGGGGAGGAGCAGAAGGAGAGGGAGAAGCAGAGTCCCCACTGAGCAGTGAGCCCCACGTGGATCTCAATCCCAGGCTCCAGGATCCTGACCAGAGCCAAAGGCAGACACTTAACCAACTGAGCTACCCAGGCGTCCCACACCTGATGCATCTTTTACTTTAGCCATCCATTTAAAAACACCCTTGTGCTCTTCATGAATTTAATTCAGAATCATACAATCTTGCTTCATCTCTGGACAGAATTTCAGGTCGGCTCCCACAGAGTTGGATAAAATGTTAACCATTCTTTCTTAAATAGGTGGATTTTACCCTTCATTCCCACCCCAAATTGAGTGATATTGACCTGAGCTTCTCTTCTTTCTCAGTGAATGCATCTTATGTCATCTGGTTTCTTAATCAGAATAAGAATACAGGGGGAAAATATCAACCTAAAAACAGAGAAGCTGGGAATGGAAAGAGAAAATTGGAAATTCAAACTCAGCTCCATAAATCCCTGAGAATGTTTCATTTGATGGTATTTACCTGTTAATTAGGATCAAAGGAGAAAAATCATATAATAAAGCTCATAAAAGCATACTGGCTGAATATTAATGAATTCAGTGATGGGCTTCTGTTTCCAGGCAACCGAATATCCCCCAAGAGTATTAATGTTGGTTGTAAAATAACAACAACAGCTCAGGCAGGAGTGCTTGTGGCTCTGTTGAACAAAGGCTTGGAATCCCTTAGGCCACACTGCCACTCTTCCTGGGTTGCAGATTGCAGCGATGGTTTCAAGACCACCACTCTTGTTGTTTCTATCATGTCTGTCACCAACCTGAACTACACACCCCAAATTCACTGGGAGCTGGTAATAAATAGATGTTGGTACCCATAGGTGGAATAGGGAACAGAATGATTGTCCACGTGCTAAGGAACATTACAAAGGTGATTTGCATTTTCATCCGCACTCTACCACTAATAGATTGATGTCTCTATGTTTTGCTTCTTTTCTGTCCACAAAAGGAAAGAAAGAGACAAAGAAAGAAAGAGAGAGAGAAAGGAAGGGAAGAAAAAAGAAGGAAGGAAGGAGTGAGGGAGGGAAGAAAGGAGAGAGAAAGTTATTAGACTAGCTGGACAACAGAATCATCTGCAGTCCTACTAGCCTATGGGTAGTCATGATTACAAGAATAAAACAAAACAAAACAAGTAAACAAAAACCCAAAGCACTACTTACATGTTAAATGGAGGTGCTAGTAGAGATAACAGAAATAAACCGGAATGCCAGAAGGGTGTGTTAGGGGCCCAAACCCAAGATTAGAAAAAACACTGGTCCAGTCTCAGACAAAGCAATTAGTGGTCTCCTTGTGATGCACAGGTGATCTAATTATCTTCACCTCTCATCTACCCTCATGTCTGACTGCTTCTGACCCCATGCCACAGCCCTAGTCATAGCTGCCCCTAACCATTCTTCTAATGGAGTCAGAATGAGTAAGTGACATGGGCATTAACTTGTGTTCTCACCAGCATTCATCTTCTCATCAAATCTATCCCACGTAGCAATCAAGAATGATGGGATAGCCCAGAGCCAGTACATACACCTGTCACTCTCCCAAGCCCACTGTCAGTGCCTGATAATCCCAGGCAATCAGCTTAAACCGAAGGGTCTTGCTCATGACCTGGAAAAACAAACATGGCCGCCTATGGTGATCTCACACACAGGGCATATGCAGCTAGCCGCTCGGGGGATTTACTACTAGTTCTTCCCTTAGCAGCCTCCAGCCAATGGGAAGATTGCCTCCATTCTACATTGCTAGGCTTCACAAAATGCATGCATTTACAGGAGCAGGTCTTCATTTGTAACACTACTTCAGGCAACCACCAGCCTATGATTTATTTCCACTTTATATCTCGTGCTGCTCCCTTCTCATGAACCCCATTTTTCATATTTTACAGCTGAAACTGGAAAAAAAAAATCTGTTTCCCCGAATCTAACCTAGTCATTGGCATGATTTTCCAGAAGGAAGACTAACTAAGGAAAGGGAAAAAGGCATTATGGTTATGAGCACAGGGTTTCAAATCAGGAAGAGCTATGTTCTAGGGGCAGCTCTCAGCGTCTGTGAATCCAGGGCAAGTCACTTGGCCTCTCTGAGCATCTGTTTCTCCATCTATAAGGTATGAATAAAATGACCTCCGACACAAGATTGTTGTGAGAATTAAATTAGATAGTGTATTTTAAGACATCTTGTACTGAGGCTAGCAATTTCAACATTCAATAAATGGTAGCTATTACCGTAATGCTGTTGATCACCATTATTATTATCATTATTATGGAAATATGCAAAGAGCTAACATCCTCAAATTGAGACAGTTAGAGGTAGTTCATATATATGTATAATACTGGCCATTGAAAATTGGCCATTGATGTTACTGAAAATGGACAGGATTTATAGAAAAAATATGGATTTTCTTCTGCATTCTGAAACTCTATTAATTGCTTTCCTGGAGGAGTGAGGACAAGGATATAACATTTAGAATGTCTGATTCTTCTTATCCTCCTGTGTAAAATGGGGATAGTCATGGCTATATTGTGGGGTTAGTGGTGTTGGAAGGTGTAAGGGGATAAGAGATTACAATATGTTACATGTCATAAGATGATCATGCCTTTGAATATTGTCTTCTTTTGACCCCTCCTTTCCCTTCATTGACCTGCTACCATGCTACTCTTTAGCAGCACAGTAGCTTCTCTTTGTCGATTCAAGCCCATTCACACCACTCCCATTGCAACACATGGTCATTGGAGTTCTCCCGATGCTCTCCCCCTCCTACCCAACTGCAGTTAAGGCAGCTCAGCTAGTCACCTGAATCTAGTCAAATTGAGGCTTTGGATTCAATTTGTCTTCCAGATAACATATACATAAGTCATGAAATGACTTAAATAGTATTGTGGGCGGTGGTTCTTGGATGTGTATGGGGATGGGAATATCTTGGGAGCATTTTTTAAAAATGCATATTCTTGGAACCTTCTTTCTAATTAAGTAGGGTCCAAGAATCATCATTTTCTTTTAATTTAATTTAATTTAAATTCTTGTGTTCCAAAATTCGTTGTGTATGCACCACACCCAGTGCTCCATGCAATACATGCCCTCCTTAATACCCACCACCAGGCTCACGCAACTCTCCACCCCCATCTCTTCCAAAACCCTCAGTTTTTTTCTGAGTCCACAGTCTTTCATGGTTTGTCTCCCCCTCTGATTTCCCCCAACTCACTTCTCCTCTCCATCTCCCAATGTCTTCTATAATTCTAACAAACTTTCCAGAAAATTGTGGGAAATCCTATAAGTAGGAATGTCAGTATCGAGACTGAAGCTGACTCTGTGTGGAGGAGGGGAAGAGCACTCTTAATAACACGAGCTGGGAAGCTGTCTAATTTCCTTGCGCAAAACCACACACCTTTTTGCACTACCCTGGCATGGGATGTCTCCTCTTTACAGAGCCATAAAACAGGTAATTTTGATGCTGTTGTTTTTCAGTGAAACTTCTCTAAAACAAAATTGGGGTCTATGTCCTTTGGTCTTCTTGAGCAAACTGTCTCCCCATCCCCCAATTTTTTTCTGTCTTGATAAATACCTTTCTGTGTTCTTTCGAGTCTTTTTTACACCCTTCTCCTCTGCCTCACCTGGCCAACTTTTGATATCCGGTTTAGGCATCATCCCTGCCAGGAAATCTATCTGTCCTGAGTCCCTCCAGGAAAAGCTAAGACCTTTCTCTGGCATCTCATAGCACTTACAGAAGTGAGTTGAGATCATTGGTTTGCATATTTTTCCTTCCATTAGACTGTGAATTCCTGGAAGATATTGATAATATTTTATTCATTTCTGTATCTCCAGAGCCTCACACAGAAACATAAATACACGAGATTCTATCTTATATGTTTTTTGCTCACCATCTTATCTCTTCTTTCCTCAGTGGAGACACATAGGATGTACATCTCTCCCACCTTTCCCTCTTCTCCATCTTTTTGCTATTCCTCACCCACCCCCTTTCCCTTCTCCCTATCCTGGAGTACGCAGTGACTGTGGAGGTCAGAATCAAGGCTGGGGATATTGGGACTATGGATAAAAACATAGGAGTGGCTGTGTTCAGAAGATATTTTATTACTATTCGCTAGGGTGACTAGGAAAAATAAGATGGCTGAAGTTTTCTTTTCAGAGGATTAACATTTCTGCCCACATCAAGGAGCTTATAAAACTTAAAACACAGGAGATCACAGGTGTCAAATACGGATCATGTCTCTAGGAAAATGGAAAAAAAAGAACTTCATTTTCTTTCTGGGTGCCGATGGTAGTCACCTTTAGATGAATTAGTAATCAGCTCTGGAGGAAGTCTCTACCCTCATGTAGTGATACTTATTCATGTGTTTGTAGGCTAGAGGCCAGCCCCTTTTCCCTGTCCTGTTTTCCCAGGGAACCCCAAATCTCTGCTTCATATCGTGTTATGATTATTGGCAACATACTGCAATTGTTGTCTCCTCGGATGTGAGTAGATAATTTCAGGACCTCAGGGAAAGGGTTTGTGGCTATGGTTTAATGGTGCTAATGACGCAAGATGGTCCTGTCTTATAGGTGAGAGAGAAAGGTGAAAGTCAGGTTCAATCTTGCATATACATTTTCTTGTAGACACACTGTAAAGGAGAGAGAGTTACTTTCAAATCCAGTCGTCAAAAGCCTCTATGCTCAAGGACCGGTTCTTGGCCTATAATTTTTGGCTTTTTCTTTCTGAAATAGAACAAGGATCATTTTAGATTCCTGGCTGGCTTGAACTTGATGGATAGACAAAGGCACCATCTACACTTGTCCACAGAAAGGAACTCCCCACTTATTTCTTAATCATGGACAATAGGTGCCAAGACATTTTCTTACAACAATTTGGTATGTGCCTTTTATCCACACTTGTTTCCTATATAATGAGCATAGATGGATGTATCTTAAGGACTTCAGAAGTATGGGTTGGACCTGAACCCAGATGGCCAGATGCTTATCAAATGTGTTTGTGAACCATCCAATCTTCTTGTATGTTAGGAACTGAAGAGAAGCACTTTCCTCATGATGCCTTGGCATTTTCGGGTTAGACCCTGAGTAATGCAAGAATAGCATTTCCTCAAAGTTTTGGCTTTTCACCAAAACTTTATAGTGCCTTCCTAGGAAGATGCCCGCTATGCAATTTATTCATGCAGTTCATCTCCCGGGGCCTTTTGAAAGGCTGAGTGGAGAACCTCCCCATTCAGATAAAGAGCCTGACCATATAATAAAGGAGCATTATCTGTAGTGTTGCTAAGGAATAAGGTGAAGTCTTCTTTCTGTGTCTTTCCAATGCATGTTATTCTTGGTAAATGCAGATTCTATTTCTGAACCTTAGTTGTAAAATTAAATAACTTTTATTCTTTATTTTTAGCTCATTTTTAAAAAGTGAATTTTATAGTTTCCATAGCTTTTGTGTTTTTGTGGGGTTTTTTTTTTTGTTTGTTTTTGTCTTAGAGTAGTGTGAGGTTGCTTATTCCTTTCTGTATATCTAAAATCAGTTAGCTTTGGCAAAGAGAATAGTTGTGCCCAATTAAATGAGATGATTCTTCAATAACAGGGACACCTGGCAGGCGCATAATGGGTATTTAGTTTTACTAGAAGAATCACTAGAATCACTAGTTTCACTAGAAGAATACTAAGTGAAAGTATGTGGTTGAGCGGTTCCTCACTTTATCCATATTAGTCTTAGCCATTGACTAATGGTGAGCACACACGTAACAAAAAAATGTACCTTTGAGCAGAACATAAAGAAATGGAAACACCACATAAGAAAAGATTTTTTTCATCATGCAATTTTCTTTACAGATTACCACTGCTTAAATCTCTCTCTCATTGTGAATAAATTTCCTTTTAAAAATCAATTTTCAGAGGCACCTGTGGCTCAGGCAGTTAACATCCCAATCCTGGTTTCGGTTCAGGCCATGATCTCATGGGTCGTGAGATTGCACTCTCTGTGTGAAATGTGTAAGCCTGATGATTCACAGACCTGTACCCCTGGGGCATATAATACATTACACATATTAATAAAAATTTTTAAAAATCAAATTTAAATTTGCTTTATCCTTTGTTTTTAAGTTCAGGAAAAGAAGGTCAGAAAATACTCACAGGTAATGACCAAAATGAAAGCCATTGGTAAAAAAAAAAAATTAGTTTTTTTATACCATGGTGACAATATTTGATTTAAGGCTTCTAGATCCATGCTTACTCATTATTTCCCTTTTTCAGAAAATTTTTCATTCCTTTAAAATATTTTACATAAACTTTTTAGTTTAGAACAGTTTTAGACTTACAGTATTATTGCAAAGATAGTAGTCCCCATACACCCAACACCCCGTTTCTCTTATAAATAACATCTTACATTTGTAGGGTACATCTGTTTTAATTAATAAACCAATAATGCTATATATTATTAACTGAAGTCTAAGCTTCATTTAGGTTTCTTTATTTTTTAACCTAATGCTTTTGTTTGTTTGTTTGTTTGTTTTCTGTTCTAGGACCCCATTCAGGATACCACATTACATTTGTGGTATGTCTTAGGCTCTTCTTAACTGTGACTCATTTATTTTGACAAATATTCACCATACTTGGGGTGGTCTTAGGTGTTAAAATAGTAAGAGTTGGCAATTAGGTTTTATTGCATTTGCCAATTTTGTCTGATTGGAGGGCAGCATTGAGTGCTGTTCTCAGAATGACTGTGAGTGAGTCTTGCATCTGGTTTAATAGGGTTGTGTATCAGAATGATGTCACCCAGATGAAAAAGGGAGTGAATGGTAACACATGGACTTGATGTTGGTTTCACCCAGGCTGTTTAAAATATAAATAAAATAGAAATAATCACCTCTTACATTTATTAGTTTATAATACATTTATGAGGCTATAATCCTACATGCATGAAACTTCACTAGTAATGTATGTCATCTCTCTCATTCATCTGAAATTCATTGAACAGATAGTGTGTGCTGGATTCTTGGCTTGTTAATGGAGAAGAGAGAGAAACTGGACATGGACCCTGTACCTATAACTTGGTGTCACCTTATATTATTTATAGGAAAGGACCTAGTATACAAAAGGTGATCATTGTGAAACTGATCAGAAGAAAGGCTGTGTGTGTGTGTGTGTGTTGAAGTCCGACTAGGGTTAATTTCTGATAGGCAGGAAAAAAATAAAAGGAAGAGGAATAGGAGAAAGGGCTATTCCAAGTGCATGGGGGTATTTAGGATGAGGATTGTGAAAGGGTGCAGAAACTCCTCCTATGAATCTAACTTCTAGGGAACACAAGGGCCAAGCGATGTTTTTTGCCAGGAACCCACTTACCTTGGGTCTTTGTTGCCTCCTCAAACAGTTAAGTCATTATATGCACCCCATCTTTTTTGTATTCCAAACCAATATCTAGGTTTTCAGGACTTGGAAGGGGGTACTCTTGGCCCCAAAATTAAGATTGGTAGAATCTTGATGTTTAGCTTAAATTGGCTGGACTTCTGTCTGCTCCAAACTGTGGTAATCTTGAAGCTGATTTGTGAGTGTAGCTTGTAGGATCCATTTTATCATTTCAAAGTTATACCATGGTGCTCTGTCTGGGAATTCAGATGCAAGAATGGGAGACGGAAATTAATATATTCTAAGGATGATGTTAAGCCAAGCTCTAGGTGAGCTGCTTTTCAAACATATCTCATTTAACTTCATAATGAATTGGGAATGCATGTTGCAAACTTGAAATACTACTAGAGAAAAAGGCATACACATTTTGGCTCTCCCTCTTGGAAGGTTCACTGGGACATAGGGGGTAAGATGTTCTACCTGCCTTGACTACCACAGGTGTGGTGTGTGCTAGATACAATAATGCCTCAAAGGTATTAATTCCCTAAGGCCTTGATCTTGTAAATAGGTTTCTCTGTAAGGCAAAATGAGTCTCTCCAAATACTACTAAGGTTGATGACCTTCAAATAAATACATGAGGCACCTGCTTGGCTCAGTCTATCATGCATGAGACTCTTGATCTCAGGGTTGTGAATTTGAGTTCCATGTTGGGTGTAGAGATTACTTAAAAACAATAAGGGGGCACCTGGGTGACTCAGTTGGTTAAGTGTCTGGCTCTTGATTTCAGCTCAGGTTATGATCCCATGGATTGTGAGACAGAGCCCCACGTTGGGCTCCATACTCAGTGAGGAGTCTGCTTGGATTCCTTCTTCCTTTCCCCTTGCTCTCTCTCTCTCTCTCTCAAATAAATAAATAAATCTTTAAAAAAAAAAAAAGAGGCCATTTTCCTGGATTATCTAGGTGAGTTCAATTTAAGGACATGAGCCCTTAAAATCAGAGTACTCTCTTTGGTTGCAAGCAGAAGAGGGACCAGACAAAAAAGACAGACTGTGATATCAGAGAGGTTTGAAGCACAAGGACTGACTGTCCATTGATGGTTTAGGAGACAAAGAAGGCTATAAACTAGGGAACTGAGTATTCTCTAGAGACTGAGAATTACTTCTGGCCTCTCATGTGGAACTTAATCCTATAACCACATGGAACTGAATATGGCCAAGGACCTGAATGTGTTAAGAAATGGATTTGTGGGACACCTGGGTGGCTCGGTCAGTTAGGTGTCTGCCTTAGGCTTGGGTCATGATCCTGGAGACTGGGGAAGAAATCCCATGTCAGGCTCCCTGCTTGATGGGGAGTCTGCTTTTCTCTCTGCCCTTCGGCCCACTTGTGTTCTGTCTCAAACAAATAAAACTTTAAAAAAACAAAGTGGATTTTTCCCCAGGCTCTCAGTAAAGAACACAACTTCCTTTGACACCTGGATTTTAATGCAGGGAGAACTGTTTTTGTCTTCTAACATATGGGACTATGAGATAATAGATGGGTATTGTTTTAAGCTACCAGTTTGCCATTATTTGTTTGGGCAGCCAAAGAATAATAATTCAGGGGCCCATGGTACTGACCCAACTGGGACATGTGATAGGGTACTGAATCAGTGGGCCATGGAATAAAGGAGAAGTAAGGACATCTAAGTGCAGAAGCTTGTATGAGCCCTTGGAAACAGTAGCAGAGTCTAGACAAAGCTTCAGATCCAAAGGAGATGGGACTATTGTGAGGACATTTGGAAGGAGAAGGGGACAGGGATGAAACAGAGCCAAGAGGGGATCCTAGACTGTTCAACAAAGAAAAGAATTATGCTTGTGATGGATTCCTTGTTATAGGAAGGATGGCATATGGTCATTACTGGAAAATCTGGGGCAACAAAAGAGGTAGACTCCGAAGGGCAGAGTCCCCCTCCCCATTCATGACCACTTCTACTCATCTTCAAGTCTCAGTTCTATCCAGACCTCCACCACAATCCTACCTCAACACCCAGAACTGACTTACCCTCCAGCTTCCCTTCTGATGGTGCCTCCCTACCTCAGAGAGCTTAGCACACTGCCAAGTAACTACATATTTCCACACTCTACTTAGTAAATTTAGAGTGACTATTGACTATTACACTAACATCCATCCCTGAGGCAATGCCTGGCACATGGAGAGCTCTCCTATTTGTTTTGTAGTAAAGTTCATATTACCTTGAATTTCTCTTTCTTAAGGCTATGCTCTTGACCATGAGATTAGCCAGTACCTCCTGTTAATTGATTGTTGGAGGAGCCACTGTAGGAGCATCCCAGGCCAGCTCAGATCATGTTTAATTTCCAGGAGCTATACTGTTTAGGTTAGCTTTTGGTATTTCCACTTTACATGTTCGTGTGAATGGGTTAGTGTGAAATTGGGTGAATATCATTACCATTAGGTGACATAAAAATTTAACTTGTTGCACTGATTATTAGTCAAAACAGAAGTCAAAACACATGATTATCATGATATAACCAGCACATGGGAGACAAAGTTGCAATTTATATGGTACCTGCTTCTCTATGTGAACCTTGTAGATTTCTACCTGCCTTAATGACAGGGAACACCTGAGCATCACCTTTGACTCTTAGCTGTAGCTCATATATCACTTTTCTGGCAACAATGCACTCAGGGCCTTAAATGTTAGATCTGCCACCAAAAATCTATCAGCCTTCTTGGAAGCTACACACGTCTGTCTCCCTAGCATCATTGCCAGCAATGCGTTAATTGTTCACTCTGAATAGAGACCATATGGACTCTAAATGCCAAGGTTTGAAATATTTTTTCCTTTCATTTTGAAAGGCTTTTACTTGAAATGGGAAAGGTTCTAAACATTGCTTCATTTCTTCAGGGAAAGAAAAGGGGGGAAAAAAAGTCTTCCACGAAATGCCAGGAAAACGCAACAAACCAACGAAAAAACACGCAAGAAAACTTCCCCCAATGTAATGTTTTAACTCTTTACTCATTTATAGGCACAATTAGCAAGGAGCTGGCTCTAATGGACACAAAAGAAAAATAGATTTCAGCTTATTTTACAAACAGGGGAGGAGGGAATCCATCTTCCCAGTGATTGTAGCAGAGAAATGGACCAATTAGTTGAGGCAAAAAGAGGAGAGTGGCAAAGAAATATTCATTGTTTTCTCTTTCAAAGCCCCAGCTTGACAATATGTGTTTTTCTTAACTGGCTCTGGGATGGTAATTAGCATAACTCAGGGCTGAGCTTGGCGCTGAGATATCTGGGCTGGTCTCCCTGCTCTACATGGTTCTCCCAGAAGCAGAGAGACCTGCAAAGGGAGGTCACACCTCGGGCTCCCTATGAGGTTAAAGCTGTAATGGATACAAATGAGCCCTGTGGTTATTTACCACCACAACACGCTCCACAAAAGCTTTTGCATACCAATGTTAAATGTCTGGCACATAGGCAAAGGTTCCTTTTCCTGGAATGACTGGCTTAGAAGTATCCCCACCTCTTCCCCTTTCAGTCCTTAAGGGAGCATAACAGTTAAAGATGGGGAAGGAAACCCATGAAGAGCATTTTTGCATGGCAGCCTAAACTCCAGGGCAGCCTCTGTGTCAGGTGGATTCACCTGGACACCCTGGGCTGAGCCAGTGACTTTTATGCTGAAATCCTGAAAAACTCAACCAGCGCCATTGCATGACTAAAGCTATCCTGGCCATTTATGAAAAGTTCCTCTAGAGTTCCATTCTTCGGAAACTGGTGTTCCTTTAACATAACAAAATGAAACCAGGTAAAATCAAAGGCATGTGTAAGTTTCCTCTAAGGTTGGTCTCCTGCTCTCCAATTATCTCTCAGTGCTTCTGAGTCAAGAATTCTATCTTTGGCTCCTTGCTTTTAGCTCCATCTGGCTAAGTCCAGCCCATTTCAGATAGCATTTCCTTTAGGGACAATTTGCTGATCAGTCTCCAAACCAGCAAAGTGGCTTTCTTAACTTCCTCCTTGTAATGCTTTGAATCTTTTCTCTGACACTTGTTCTCCATTCCACAGGCTAACGCTTTGTCTACTTGCCATAGCCCCCTAATAAATTTCAACTTTCCTGGAAGAATAGGCTTGTGTCCTACTCTTTTGTATCCATAGGGCGCCCAGACAGTATCTGGTACTAAAACTTGCCACAAACTAATCATCTTCTCCCTGTTCTTCATGTAACCTTGGGTATTAACCTATACCTTCTGGCTTCATATTGATTAGGGTTTAGTTTTTCATTATAACAGAGCAACAGTCCACACATGGGTTTCCACTCTTGGCCTTCAGATGAGTCAGGAATACACATGTGGTACTCAGCCCAAGCCACAGAACCCCAGTTGCTTCTGTAGGTTATCCAGATTTCTGTCTATACTTGCATGGCAATCTCTTGTTCCTAGTTTTCAAATGCCTTGGGCTTCCTAGACTAGGGTACACATTCCCAAGGTATGGCTCTATTTTAGAGGTGTTCTTCCAACTTCCTCTTTGGCATACTCTTTTATAGTCCCAGAACTATATCACACTAGAGTAGTGGAGAAGAACGCTCTAACCCCAGGCTCTTGGGATTGCCACTGAGTTACCCACTCCTAGTAGTTCCGCAAATATCATTGTAGAGTTTAATCATGCTCTGTACTTCATAAAGGCCATCCACAGATAAACACTCTATCTGGCATATCCTATCCTTATTTTTTGTTTCTACCAAAAAATAAAGGTTCTAAAGCATGTGTGACTTGCCAGAGATCACAGAACTACCAACTCATGGAATGAGGAGTCATTTCTATATTCTCTGACCTCAAGTCCAATGTTCTTTGGATATTCTCCATAACATAACTATATTTCTCTCCATAACATAACTATACTTCCTTGACCTTAAAATCCTCACATTGCCATGGGCCATGTTTGCTTTGGGGATATTGCCCTCTCTGCACACTATGTATCAGCCTGTCAGAATAAATGGCCCAGAATCAGACATTTTAATGGTCTTCTGGTCACATTTTTCACTGGTAATTAAGGAAGCAAAGGCAAACCTAGAGGTCTCACTGAAGCTAACTTAGGACAGGAGTCAAGAGGCATCTCTCACAGCTTATTCCACTCATTGGAGGACTGAGCTGGCTGGCAGAGTCAGGACCCATGGCAAAATGTTGAAGCAGATATTCCCACAGCCTTGTAGCCTAAAAGTTAAATGAGACTGTTGACAGCAATTTCTCCAAGAACTAAGATTTTCTGCTCAGGCCTCACCCCTCAAACCCACCCTGCTTTGTCTAATGTGCAACCTGGGACTAAACTCTTTTACTGGTCTGTAGTTTTCTCTGTATTTGCCAATCTCAGGACAGACTTGGAAGTCATCCATGAGATCTGTGCTTCAGGCACAAGGCACTAGGTCTCCCCCTCAGAAGCACCAGCCCCCTTGAGGTTCAGATCCATCACCCTGAATTCATGGTGGGGGTCAAGATACTGGCAAGCTCAAAGCCTTGATACTGGTGGGTATATGTTGGATCATTCAGATCTTGGTTTAAATCCCAACCTTCATATTTGACAGCTATAGGCTCTTGTCACTGTAAAATGAAGGTAACAATGCACATTTCGTTACTCAGTTGTAAAACATATTGCATGAGATAACTTGCATTAAGTCATTAGCCTACTACTTGGTCCATGTAAGGTGCATGGCAAGTACTTGTTTCCCCATCTACTTTCCTCATTCCTTTGTAAGCAGACTGAGTGTTCTCAAAAATAAGTTTGAATTCCATGGATATGAATCAGAAAGTGCCAGAGCTACAACGAGTCAGGAAGTCAAGTATTTTCTGACCTCGAGACAATGTCTGTGCTCTTCAGGAATTACAGGTTCCCCTGTGTCTAGAACCAGCAAACCATTATGTCAAAAAGAACAACAACATCTGACCAGTGATCCTGGTGAGGCTAGAGCAGAGACAACTCCCATTTCCCTCGTCCTGTTCTTTGAATGTCTGTATTCTACTTCTGGGTCCAGGACTCTGAGATAAAGAGACAGACTAGATAATCTGGAGAGTCTTTGGCCTGATGGGGCAGTGACTTACAGACTTTCCATAGATCATGATCTTTTGGAGCTGCTTAAGCCTTATGCTTCGAGAAAAGGTGACATATGAGGAATAGCAGTCATTCCTCCCCACACAGGAGATGTGCACACGAATGCTCTGATTCTTTTTCCACACCTTCCAAACAGCACAGGCCCCAGTAGAGCATTGTTCTCATTAGTTACTCCCCTACAACTGGCTTTTAGTACAAATGCAAAACACGAACTCCATCCCAAGGGGCTGATCCTAACAAGCTAACAATGTAGAAATAAGCATGGTACTGAAAATACACAGAGAAAAATAAGATGGTTGGTGGCATGTTTTTTTTTTTTTTCCCCTAATACTACCTAATTTTCCAACTAAAGCATGAGTAGAGATAAGACAGGATAGTTAAGGATGGGCCAGAATAAGGGAATCCACTAGCAAGGCAGGGCATAGACCTTCCCCTGTACCTGGAAAAGCAGTAGATGCAGCTGACCTGGGAAGGGTTGGAATCCAGGTGAGCTGGGTAGGACTAAGATCTGTCCCAGAGGTAGAAATCCTTCAAGATTTTTAGATTTTTAGAGTTGCTTTTTTTCTTGCCTTTTTTTTTTTTTTAAAGATTTATGTATTTATTTGGTGTCAGGGAGGAAGTGAGAGCGGGAAGAGGGGCAGAGGCACATGGAGAGAGAATCCTCCAGCAGACTGAGCACAGAGCCCAACTCGGGGCTCCACCCCAGGACGCTGAGATCATGACCTGAGTCCAGATCAAGAGTCAGACACTTAACTGAGCCACCTAGGTGCCCCGAGGTTTTTAGAGTTCTTAAGGCCTGGATCTAAATGATCACAGCCAGGTGAATTCTGACCCTGGAGGAATCATGGTTTCACACTCTAGCTATTAGTTCCAAACTCATAAATGACCCCCATTACATTTCAAAGAAGGAAGTTCCTCCATGTGTGTATACATACACACACACACACACATAAATGTACATATCCACATATATGTGTATATGTATATATACACACACATATATTTACACATACACATATAAAACATATATGTTTGGATTAGTTAAGAGAAAAAACAAGTAAATATTAAAGAGAAGCAGATATACTTAAGGTATTTCCTACTATAGATCATATTTACCAGGATAGAAATGTAGAATGGTGCTGGAGGTGGGAAGTCAAGACCCAGGAGGGAGGTTCCACAGTCCTCAGGGATCCATGTTCCTTCCACTCCTTGGGTTTCCATTTTTTTTTCATTTTTACTTATTTTTATTTTTTTTTTAAAGATTCTATTTATGTATTAGAGAGAGAGAGAGAGAGAGAGAGAGAGCACAGGCAGACAGAGAGGCAGGCAGAGGCAGAGGGAGAAGCAGGCTCCTGCTGAGCAAGGAGCCCGATGTGGGACTCGATCCCAGGATGCTGGGATCATGACCTGAGCCGAAGGCAGCCCCTTAACCAACTGAGCCACCCAGGCGTCCCACCTTGGGTTTTCATTTATATAGATGGGGCCCTCCTTCTCATGGCTCAAGATGGCTATAGAGCTCTGTTGACATTCTGCTTACATTTCAGTTTTAGCCCAAATGACCCCAGAGGAAGACCTTGAGAACAAGGAATCTTCAAGCACAGCTAGTAGTTTATTGGAAGGATAGAGAGGACCAGGAGAGAAATGAAGAGATATAGGGAGCAGAGGGTAGTTAAAAGATAATTTACTGTTACACCAGCCATCAAAGTGGACAATGGGAGGACAAGTGGGAAATCAATTCTGGGCAATTGTATAAAATACATGACTTTAAATTTTCCCACCCAAAGAGTGAGGAAGCT
Source organism: Taxidea taxus jeffersonii (assembly GCA_003697995.1). NCBI lineage: Eukaryota > Metazoa > Chordata > Mammalia > Carnivora > Mustelidae > Taxidea > Taxidea taxus. The sequence goes on from ML102842.1 coordinate 122,129, forward strand.
AGAGTGTCTTGTATATCAGTTCTAGGAAGCACTGATTAAGGACTGTTCTTCACTATACCAGTTTGCTCTTCTGGTATGCCATACATAGGCAGTGGCTCTCCACAGTGCTGGAAAAAGATGTTCCAGACACAGAGATGCAAATCCTTGGCCGCTGGAGCTCACTAAAGAGTTCAGGTGAATGTAAGTAGGTCACTGACAGTCTTGGCTATAACCTCATTGGCCAGAACTTAGTCATATGACTACTTCTTGTTGTAAGCAATTGGAAATTGCAATCCTTTATTTTGGTCCATTCATGCCATCTCATAGATTGGGTCCGTTTTTAAGGTGAACAGGGAAAATTGATTTACATTAGGCAACTTGCAGTCCCTATCAAGTTTACTTAGCAAATGATGTCTCCATTATACTTCCTAAAGACAATTAGAGAATGAATTAGATTTCAAAGTGGGTTGATTTGTCAAGATATACTGCTTATATCTAGGACTAAAATAATTCTGCCTTTCCTACAGAAACACTTCTGATCAAGGAACACACTAAGTATCCCTTCAATAAAAATTAATCTCCTGATTTGAAGTTTAACACTTAAATATTCTGTTAGCATTCTATTTATAGCCTGAAAATATATTATGGAGGCATAATTTTGTTATAATGATGATTTCTGAACTCTAGACATATCAGATAAATCAGGATCCAGGACCCATGTTCACACAGATAGGGGAAGAAGTCAGAGGATAGATTTTTTTTTTTTTTTTTAAGAGTATCAAGGATGAAGAAGCAAAAATGGTCTATTCTGGCTGTGGTTGCTGAACTACTCTAGGGAGTAATCTCAAACATCCAGTGTAATCAGATCCAAATTGACTCAAACAGATGTTGGCTGTAAGGAAGGAAGAACCAGCTAAGACTACCATGGGGGATGAGGCATTAGGGTCAGAGAAACTAGCTGGAATAGAGAAGGTTCAGAATCTCAATCTCAAACCTGTCTCTGTAGGTACTGTTATGAATTCGATTATAACCTAAGCCAGAAATGAATCCCAGAAGCTTTTTTCTGGAAGGTCAGGGCAGGTCGGGATAATGGGATAATCATAGATCAAGAAGTATCATGGGCTTAGAAAGGTGACATAAACACTTTTATATTAGGGTGCCTTACCCAGGACTTAATACAGAAATCAGTAATTATCAGTTGAAAAAAATGAAGGAATGAGTAATGACTTTCCAGGATTCCCATGCTATTCAAAGACTGAGCAAGGCTGCTTTGGAAAGCAGCTAATGAAAAAACGATGTTATTTACCTGCCCTTTGTTTTTCTTCTTGTAGTTGCTAGTTCTGAATTAATCACACATAAAACTAGAAATTTTAAAAGTGCTTTGATGTTTTTCCCCTTGTGATAGTCTTTAGTTTCACTGGGCAAATGTTCCCAGCTCCTCCTGCAAGTCTCCCTGTGGTCAGAAGGGATCATGTGGGTGGTTCTAGCCAATGAGAGATCAGAAGGGACCACGTGGGTGGTTCTAGCCAATGGGAGGTCAGAAGGGACCACGTGGGTGCTTCTAGCCAATGAGATGTGAGCAGAAAAACTGTGTGTCTTCTGGGCTGAAACTCTGGCTCTCCAGACCTTCCTTTTCCATCACAGCTGCCCACAGAGTTCCAGGGAATGACTGTGTTGTCAGTCTCAGTCTTTTTTTTTTTAAGATTTTATTTATTTATTTGACAGAGAGAAAGAAGAGAACAAGCAGGGGGAACGGCAGAGGGAGAGGGAGAAGCAGACTTTGTGCCGAGCCCAGAGCCTGATACAGGGCTCAGTCCCAAAACCCGGGATCATGACCTGAGCTGAAGGCAGTCCCTTAACCGACAGAGCCACGTAGGCATCCCGTCGGCCCCAGTCTTGAATTAGGATCATATCCAGTGAAGCCCCAGCCAGCACACAGTCGCTCTGTAGCCTGACAGGAACTCAATGTTGTTTGAAGCCATAGTTTGGAGTTGTTTGTTACCACAGAGTGATCTAACCTATAGTGACTGATGCCACTCCGGGGAGAGTTTATCAAACTTTCAACATATCCTCTCTGTCGTGCACTGCAAATTCTGTTGACTTCTCCCATAGCTCTTTCTTTCTTTTTCTTCTCTCTTGAGGGGGGGTCGAATCCATTTATTTCTCTAAAGAGACCCTTTACTGGATCTGAAAACTTTTTTTTTTTCTTTTTTCTGCCACTGCTACCAGGATAAAACCTTCCCTGGGAAACTGACCTTCTTTCTTTTTGAGTTCCTGGGTTCAGAGCAAAGGAATCGTGTTTCAGAGAGAGATTAAAGTCCCTGTGAGCTTCTTTCCTTGCTATTCTTCCTGACCACTGGCTGCTGGATTGAGTAATGACGGGCAGGAGTTTCATCTGAACACTAAAACCTGTTCCTGCCTACATGTGCAGATCCCCCACACTCCAGTCCCCAGGAATCGGCAGCAACATTATCTGTGGCAGAACATGCTATGAGTGGCCCAAGGGCCACCTTCCTTACCCCCAGAGAGTTCATATCACGGTGAGACTGATGCTTGCAAATACAGTAAGAAAACATGACTCAGAAAATGGTATGGTACTCACTCAGACAGAATTAGGATTCAGAAGATGAGAGATGAGTCTTCTCTGAGCCACCGCCATGGAGGAGAAATGGGCATTTCTTACAATTAGGACTGGCTCAAGTTAAGGTGGTAATAGAAATGTAACTGTGAGGGATAAGACAGATGGATACTGCCCAAGCCTCTTCGAATCCTGACTTTGACCATAAGATCCCGATGCCCCGATATGCCAGTTGTTATAAAGCGCTGTGAGTGATAGAAGGACAGGGATTCTTGCATTTCCAGCAGAACCTTCCGTACTTGCTTCATGAGCACTTGGCCCTGCTCCCGGCTCTGCTCTGAACACTGCGAGAGACAGCTTTTCCTAGTGGAAACTTCATTTACAGCTTTAGCTTAATTCTATTTCGATGCCGGCAACTGTATGCTTATCAGAGAAGAAAGAGAAGCAAGGAGAAGAAGGCGGCTGTCCCCAAACCATTGTACAATCTTTGCTCTTGGGGCCGGCTCTTCCCTGCATCCATTCTTTTATCCTCTTTTATAATATTATTCATTGTGTTAAATCTTCATTAACACCCTGAACCCAATATTACCAGGGAATGTTTTCTTCTCTCAATCTTATTATGCTCAGGATGTTGTTGGAGTTATAGTTATTTTACTTTTGCCTATTGGTATTTTCCTAGCTTCATTTTTGAGTGTTTTATTAAAACACACACACACACACACACACACACACACACACACACACAC